>JAACNH010006169.1:0-18069 GCA_019447015.1 Hymenochirus boettgeri
TGACGAGTTCCTGGGCTGAGTCCTGTACCCCAATTTATGTCCTTTTCCTATTTTTTGGAGGGAAACATTTAAACTCTTTTTTCCCTCCAGTCCATACTCTGAGTACCATACGTCTCATATACCAAATTTTGCCGGTTTTGTGATGGCTCATATCAAACAGTCCAGAGATACCAAACATGATATTGTTATGAGTTGGTATGACTGAGAAGTAAAATATCTTTTCCTTATGATACAATCCTTTAGTAATAGTCTTTTTCCTTATGATACAATCTTTTAGAAGGTATGAGCGATTACGGCTTAGTTTCCAGTGTCAGCTGACATTATTCTGGAAAGTATTCCATAAATCTGTTAACCCTGAATTATATGAAAATATGAATTGACTTTGAACTGGCATCTGTTCTAACTTTGTTTCAAGCAGCAGACCTCCTGTGGTTCTCCTGTTGAAAGTCTATTCAGGTCTGCACCTTTACAGTGACTTTCAGAGGTTTTTTATTAACCCTTTGACTACCTGACAGCCGAATAGGTTGGAGTTGCCACTGATTGGCACTGTATTGGTTGGTGATAAATTGTAAATTACTGCTCTGGCGATTATACATATTACCAATGGGAGTTAAGGTGGCCATACACATGCGATTTCCATCGCAATGTGCCAACAGATCACATTGGTATCTGTCGGCACATTGCTTCAGAACCGGCACACCACGTAAACGACCGATCCCCATGCAGGTATGGGGATTGGTCGGTCGTATGGCCATACACTTAACGTCGTATCGTTCGCCCTTTGCTAAAGTAAAGGGAGCCGATACACCACGACGGAAATTTTCTGTCTTTCCCGATCGACTGTAGTGGTGACTACGGTTGTTCGTCGGCACTATGGTCGTTTAGGAAAAGCCCATAACTTGAACGATAATGGGTAATCCGGTTGTGGAACGCGGGATTTACCCATTATCGTTCATATGTATGGCCACCTTTAAAATGGCCCTCATATTCGTGACATGCTCCACTACTTATCTGGCATTTATTTATCTGGACAGCACATTTATGTTTTTAAATTTTTTATTTGTAATTACAGTCCAATGGGTTAATAGTACATTTTTAAAGAAAATAAAGTGGAGAGGTAATAAGTCTTTTATTATTTATTTAATAAACAGATTAATACAATACGTTTAAAATAAGTCTAAAACCCAAGCAACCCTGCGTAATGTATGGCCCTGTGTAATGTAGGGTCCCTGTGTAATGTATGGTCCCTGTGTAATGTAGGGTCCCTGTGTAATGTAGGGTCCCTGTGCTGGTAAGTGGTCCCCTGTGTAATGTAGGGGGTCCCTGTGTAATGTAGGGTCCCTGTGTAATGTATGGTCCCTGTGTAATGTAGGGTCCCTGTGTAATGTATGGTCCCTGTGTAATGTAGGGTCGCCTGTGTAATGTAGGGTCCCTGTGTAATGTAAGTGGTCCCTGTGTACTGTATGGTCCCTTGTGTAATGTATGGTCCCCTGTGTAATGTAGGGTCCCTGTGTAATGTAGGGTCCATGTGTAATGTATGGTCCCTGTGTAATGTAGGGTCCCTGTGTAATGTAGGGTCCCTGTGTAATGTAGGGTCCCTGTGTAATGTAGGGTCCCTGTGTAATGTAGGGTCCCTGTGTATGTAGGGTTCCTGTGTAATGTAGGTCCGGTGTTGCCCTGTGAATATATGGTCCCTGTGTAATGTAGGGTCCCTGTGTAATGTAGGTCCCTGTGTAATGTAGGTCCAGTATGTAGGGTCCCTGTGTAATGTAGGGTCCCTGTGTAATGTTAGGGTCCTGTGTAATGTAGGGTCCCTGTGTAATGTAGGTCCCTGTGTAATGTAGGGTCCATGGTGATGAGTCCATGTGTAATGTAGTGGTCCCTGTGTATGTATGTCCCTGTGTAATGTTGGTCCCTGTGTAATGTAGGGTCCATGTGTATGTAGGTCCCTGTGGTAATGTAGGTCCCCTGTGTAATGTAGGTCCTGTGTATGTAGGGTCCCTGTGTAATGTAGGTCCCTGTGTAATGTATGGTCCCTGTGTAATGTGGGCCCTGTGTAATGTAGGGTCCCTGTGTAATGTAGGGTCCCTGTGTAATGTAGTGGTCCCTGTGGAATGTAGGTCCCTGTGTAATGTAGGTCCATGTGTAATGTATGTTCCCCTGTGTAATGTAGGGTCCCTGTGTAATTAAGGGTCCCTGTGTAATGTATGGTCCCTGTGGTAATGTATGGTCCATGTGTATGTAGGGTCCATGTGTAATGTATGGTCCACTGTGTAATGGTATGGTCCCTGTGTATTGTATGGTCCCATGTAGGTAATGTAGGGTCCTGTGTAATGTAGGGTCCCTGTGTAATGTAGGGTCCCTGTGTAATGTAGGTCCCTGTGTAATGTAGGGTCCCTGGGTATGTAGGGTCCCTGTGTATGTAGGTCCCTTGTATGGTAAGGTAGTGTCCACTGTGTAATGTATGGTCCCTGTGTATATGTATGGTCCGTGTATGTAGGGTCCTTGTGTCCTGTATGTGTCCATGTGTAATGTAGGTCCATGTTGTAATGTATGGTCCATTTTAATGTAGGTCCCTGTGTAGTGTAGGTGTCCCTGTGTAATTTATGGTCCATGTGTAATGTAGGGCCATTGTAATGGTAGGTCATGTGTAGTAGGTTCCTGTGTAATGTATGGTCCCATGTGTAATGTATGGTCCCTGTGTAATGTATGGTCCTGTGTAATGTAGGGTCCCTGGATGAGTTCCGTAATGTATGGTCCCTTGTAATATGGCCCTGTGTATGTAGGGTCCCTGGTGTAATGTAGGGTCCTTCTTGGTCCATGTGTAATGTAGGGTCCATGTGTAATGTAGGGTCCCCCTGTGTTGTAGTCCCTGTGTAATGTAGGTCCCGGTGTAATGTAGGGTCCCTGTGTAGTATGTCCCTTGTAATGTGGGTCCCCTGTGTATGTAGGTCCCTGTGTAATGTAGGGTCCCTGTGTAATGTAGGGTCCCTGTGTAATGTACTGGTCCCTGTGTAATGTATGTGTCCCTGTGTAATGTATGGGCCTGAATGTTGGTCCATGTGTATGTAGGTCCATGGGTAATGTATGGTCCCTGTGTAATGTAGGGTCCCTGTGTAATGTAGGGTCCCTGGTATGTAGGGTCCCCTGTGTAAATGTATGTCCCTGTGTAATGATGTCCAGTAATGTATGTCCATGTGTAAATGTATGGCCAAATGTGGTAGTATGGTCCCCTGTGTAATGTAGGGTCCCGTGTAATGTAGGGTCCCTGTGTATGTAGGGTCCTGTGTACTGTATGGTCCCTGTGTAATGTAATGTGGTCCCTGTGTAATGTAGGGTCCCGTGTAATGTATGGGTCCCTGTGTAATGTAGGGTCCCTGTGTAGTTTTTGTAATGTATGGTCCTGGGTAATGGTAGGTCCCTGTGTAATGTATGGTCCCCTGTGAAATGTAGGTCCGTTAATGTAGGGTCCCTGTGTCATGTATGGCCCTGTGTAATGTAGGTCCCTGGTGTAATGTATGGTCCCTGTGTGATGTAGGTTCCATGGTTAATGTATGGTCCCTTGTAATGTACGGGTCCCTGTGTAATGTATGGTCCCTGTGTTAATGTAGTGGTCCCTTGTATGTAATGGCTGTGAATGTAGGGTCCCTGTGTAATGTATTGGTCCCTGTGTAATGTAGGGTCCGTGATGTAGGGTCCCTGTGTAATGTAAGGGTCCCTGTGTAATGGTCATGGTCCCTGTGTAATGTATGGTCCCTGTGTAATGTATGGTCCATGTGTTGTAATGGTCCATGTGTAATGTATGGTCCATTTGTAGTTGGTCCCTGTGTAATGTAGGGTCCCTGTGTAATGTAGGGTCCTGTGTAATGTAGGGTCCCTGTGTAGTAGGTCCCTGTGTAATGTATGGTCCTGTTAATGTTGTCCCTGTGTAATGTATGTCCTGTGTAATGTAGGGTCCCCTGTGTAATGTAGGGTCCCTGTGTAATGTAGGGGTCCCTGTAATGTAGGGTCCCTGTGTATGATGTCCCTGTGTAATGTAGTGTCCCTGTTATGTATGGTCCCTGTGTAATGTAGGGTTCCCCCTGTGTATGGAGGGTCCCTGTGTAATGTAGGGTCCCTGGTGTAATGTAGGGTCCCTGTGTAATGTAGTCCTGTGTATGGGTCCCTGTGTAATGTATGGTCCCTGTGTAGGATCATGTTAGGGTCCCTGTGTAATGTCTGTGGCTCCCTGTGTAATGTATGGTCCATGTTAATGTAGGGTCCCTGTTTAATGTAGGGTCCTGTGTAATGTATGGTCCATGTGTCTGTATGGGTCCCTGTGTAATGTAGGGTCCCTGTGTAATGTATGGTCCCTTTGTAATGTAGGGTCCCCTGTGTAATGTAGGGGCTGAGCCCTTGTGTAATGTAGGGGTCCCTGTGTAATGTATGTCCATGGTGTAATGTAGGCCCTGTGTAATGTATGGTCCACTGTGTAATGTGCCATGTTGTAATGTGGTCCCTGTGTATGTATGTCCCTGTGTATGGGGTCCCTGTGTAATGTAGGGTCCCTGTGTAATGTAGGTCCCTGTGTATGTATGGTCCTGTGTAATTATGTCCCGTTAAGTGGGTCCCCTGTTAATTTAGGGTCCGTGTACTGTAGGTTCCGTGTCTGTATGGTCCCTGTGTAATTGGTAGGGTCCCTGTGTAATGTAGGGTCCCATGTGTAATGTAGGGTCCCTGTGTATGTGATGGTCCCTGGTGTATATATGGTCCCTGTGTAGTGTAATGGTGCCCTGTGTAATGTAGTGGTCCCTGTGTATGTAGGGTCCATGTGTAATAATGTACTGGTCCATTTGTCTGTAGGGTCCCATGTGTAATGTAATGGTCCATGTGTAATGTAGGGTCCCTGTGTAATGTAGGTCCCTGTGTAATGTAGGGTCCCTGTGTAATGTAGGGCCCTGTGTAATGTTAGGGTCCCTGTGTAAATGGTAGGGTCCCTGTGTAATGTAGGTCCCTGTGTAATGTAGGGTCCCTGTGTAATGTGTGGTCCCTGTGTTATGATGTTTATGGTCCCTGTGTAATGTAGGGGTCCCTGTGTTATGTAGGGTCCCATGTGTAATGTAAGTGGTCCTGTGTAACTGTAGGGTCCCTGTGTAAATGTAGGGTCCCCGTGTGTAATGTAGGTTCCCCTGTGTAGTAGGGTCCCTGGTAATGGGGTCCCTGTGTAATGTAATGGTCCCCTGTGTATGTATGTCCCTGTGTAATGGGAGAAGAGGTCCCTGTGTACCTGTAGGGGTCCCTGTGTAATGTATGGTCCCTGTTTACTGTAGGGGTCCCATGTGTTAATGTATGGTCCCTGTTGTACCGGTATGGGGTATGGGTCCCTGTGTAAATGTATGGTTCCCTGTAATTGTAGTCCATGTGTAATTAGGGGTCCTTGTACGTTTCCTGTTTATTAGAGGTCCCTTTGTGAATGTGGTCCCGTGTATGTATGGTCCCTGTTAATGTAGGGTCCCTGTGGTATGTAGGTCCCTGTGTAATGTATGGTCCCTGTGTAATGTAGGGTCCAATGGGTAATGTAGTGGTCCCTGTGTAAATGTAAGGGTCCCTGTGTATGTACGGGTCCCTGTGTAATGTAGGGGTCCCCTGTGGTAATGTAGGGTCCCTGTGTAATGGTAGGGTCCCCTGTGTAATGTAGGGTCCCCTGTGTAATGTATGGTCCCTGTGTTTAATGTAGGGTCCATGTGTATATTAGTGGTCCCCCTGTGTAATGTAGGGCGCCTGTGGGTTGTACACTGTCCCTGTGTACTGTACTGGGTCCCGTGTATGTAGGGCCCTGTAGGTATGGGGGGGGGTCCATGTGTAATGTAGGTCCCTGTGTAATGTAGGGTCCCTGTGTAATGTATGGTCCCTGTGTAAATGTATGGTCCCTTGTAATGTAAGTATGGTCCCTGTGTGCTGGAGGGTCCTGTGTAATGTAGGGTCCCTGTGTATGTATGTCCCTGTGTGAATGTAGGTCCCTGTGTAACGTAGGGTCCCCTTGTAATGTTATGGTCCCTGTGTAATGTAGGGTCCCTGTAATGTAGGGGCACTGTGTAATGTGTTATTATTTCCCTGTGTGGATTATGTTTTTGTATGTATGGTCCCTGTGTGATGTAGGGTCCATTGTGTAATGTAGGGTCCCTGTGTATGTAGGGTCCCTGTGTAATGTATGGGTCCCTGTGTCCTGAGTGGGTCCCTGTGTAATGTATGGTCCTTTGTAATGTATGGTCCCTGTGTAATGTATGGTCCCTGTGTAATGTATGTTCCCTGTGTGATGTAGGGTCCAGGTGTAATGTAGGGTCCTGTGTAATTAATGGTCCCTGTGTAATGTGGGTCCCTGTGTAAGTAGGGTCCCTGTGTAATGTAGGTCCCTGTGTAATGTACGTCCCTGTGTGATGTATGGTCCCTGTGTAATGTAGGGTCCCTGTGTGATGTAGGGTCCCTGTGTAATGTTGGGTCCCTGTGTAATGTATGTAGGGTCCCTGTGTAATGTATGGTCCCTGTGTAATGTAGGGTCCCTGTGTAATGTATGGTCCCTTTGTAATGTAAGGTCCCTGTGTTAAGTATGGTCCCCTGTGTAATGTGGTCCCGTGTAATGTAGGGTCCCTGTGTGATGTAGGGTCCTGGTGTATTAGGTCCCTGTGTATGTAGGGTCCCTGTGGATGTAGTCCATGTGTAATGTGTAGGGTCCTGTGTAATGTGATGGTCCCATGTGAATGTAGGGTCCCTGTTTAATTTAGTAATGTAATGGTCCCTGTGTAATGTGTCCCTGTGTATGTATGGTCCCTGTGTAATGGATGGTGGTCCCCTGTGTAATGTTGGTCCATGTGTAATGTAGGGTCCATGTTGATAATGTTTAATTGGGGTCCCTGTGTAATGGTCAGGGTCCCTGTGTCAATGTATGTCCCCTGTGTAATGGGTTATGGTCAATCCTGGGATTCTCCAGTTTTAAAACAGGGCACTTGCCGCTATTTGCCAGAGTTTTTTGGGATAGCAGTCCTCGCATACAGGCTCAAAGAGGAACATTAATGCTCATCCCTGTGATGAATTAGCAAACGGAAATTGGGTATTGCACTTGTGGAATTGTGGAAAGGTAGACGTTCCTCCTTTGTTGGTTTAAATCTCTCGCGTGTTATGTCAAAGTTTGACACATCAGAACATGTTCCCTCCCCCGTGTGTATGGAAGCATAAATGACACAAAAAAACCACACAGGCAATTCAATAAAAGTTACTTATAGTAAAAAGGTGCTAAATTTGTCCCCACCCAATCACATCTTATTGAAATACTGATTGGTTGTTGGCACAATTAGCACCATTTTTTAACAATTAGGGGGTATATTCAAATAACATTCTTATCGTTCCTTAAAATGGTGGCTATTTTCTCTCCCCCCCCATCAGATGTTAGCTTTCAAAATGTTAAATAAGATCTGATTTTGGTGGGCAAAAATTAGCACCATTTTAACCGATAATAACTTTTATTGATTTCCATGTAACTGTATTTCTTAACCCTTTCTGGCTGTGTTATCTTCTTCACAGTGTATAGTGTCCAGGATGACACAGAGAAAAAGGCTAATACCCCTCATCCCCCACCTGTTGCCTTCCTTGTGTCTTTATATAAAACCAAACTACGGTAATGTCACGGTCATCCTAGAATATTACCTAAATAATGTAATGTCACCTGTCACCCCCATTACTATAGGTTTATCACAAGAATTCCACACATACTCTTGATGTTATCAGCTATTCAGATAATCTATAACCCCTGGTACCATACTTGTGAATCAGAAACATTTTGACTATATAATAACAATAAGCTAATTATGTAATGTACCTTTCAGATCACGAGTGGGGGGCTGAAACCGTGTATCTGGAATTCTACATCAACGGTTTTTGCTGGTTACCCCAGAGTCACCTTAAGGACAGCCATTGTGGTACAAAAATCATATTATTGTATTGGGATATGTGATATGGAAACCAATCACTAGATTTGTGCAATGGAAGGAGGCCCATTAAATATAGCCCAACAGGAGACCTTATTCCCATTTGTCAGGGAGTTATTAATACTCTTGGGAATGTGTATTACCACAGGTCATGTTTTGGTATTGGAGGAATTGAGAATATACAGGAGAGGCGAATATGTTATCAATTCCCAATACAATGTAACATCTACCATTTATATGGAATCTGCCTAACTGAGGTGGGAATGATGTTTTTGAAAATCTGAACATTCTGGATACTCTCCACCTCATGCATAACTAGGGAGGGGGTGGTATACCAGAGGCTTAAAAATCTTGTAGCCCTATAACATGTGTTCATAATGAGGGGACATGCTACACCGTGTGTATGGCCCGGTGTTTCTGTCCCACCCCGGGAGACAAGACTCTTCTAGTGAGTAGGGTCTGTGAATTTTTATTCGCCTTTTATTTTATATAACTGTTGTACCTATTGTAATGTCATTTTATATTGTAACAACAACCATTTTATTGTATTTTTGTATTATATTGTAACTGTCCACCTTTTGGAATATTAAATCTACAACATTTATAATAGTTTTGGTCTTGATGCTCTAAAAGAACTCAGTTAGCCTCTGATAAGTTTATTAGTTGTGGTTTGGAGATCTCTAAGTGTATGGAAATGCTTTGCTAGTGTAAATGCTATGAATTAACTCTGCGACTGCTTTGTAAGGAACTGATACTGATTACCCATTGGTTTCGTGAGGATGTTAGCTGGCAGGACTCGGGTGTTCTAGCCATTGAAAGTCAAGAGTGATTGTGTGGCAATCGCGCCGCAGCCATAAATGGCGGCCATGGGTGATGCAATTACCTATTATTGGTCCGATTCACTGCCCAGTGAACGGTCATTTGGTGGAGTGACTTATGTATAGCTAAGGGTCTTTTAGTCTGTGGTTTGGTACATGCAAAAAGTGGTTTATGCCATAGATGACAGAGAAATGTTCAAGGGTCTTCATCAATGGACTAAAGTGGGGGCCCAGGGTTCTGTGTTGGGGCCGCTTTCTATTTAATCTGTTTTATTAATGAGTTGGAAGTGGGTATTGTTCAGTCAAGGTTTCTGTGTTATACTTAAAGAGTAGCAAGCATGTCCAGGAAGCCACATCTAAGCCACAAGAAATTGTTTTGTATAAAGAAGTATGGGCCTGACACAATGGGAGGAAAATGTCATTCTCCCTCGCTTACCAAGCATTGGTAAGGCTCATTTTGGAATATGCACGTTCAATTTTGGAATCCTGAGTACAAAGGACATCTTGGGAATGAAAGGGTTCAGAGAAGGGCAACTAAATTAATAAGGGGATTGGGAAGTCTTGAATATGAGCGACAGACTGAATAAGTTTACAATTATTAGCTGGGAGAAAAGGTGCTTGCGTGGGGATATTATTACTGTGTAATAAATACATTAACGGTTGCCATACAATAAACTATCTGGGGCATTTTTCACCAATAGAACATATGCAGAGGACCGGAATCATCCCTTAAGAACTCTGAAGAAAGAAGTTTGGTCTTCAGAAAAAGGGTTTTTCATCACTGTGAGAACGGTACAGCTATGGAACTGTCTCCAGTGGACCTTACAACTGAATACAGTACAACTGACAATGACAATAATACATTCTTTTTATCAAGGTCTCTCATTTGTATAAATTGTGCAATAAGATCCCTCATGCTATCATCTCCTTCCTTTATATATTCAAATCAAATCGTGTTTCATAATTGTCAAGTTAACAACCGCAGGACTGACATTCTGACATTATTGTGAAGGATCCACACACAGGACTGCGGTTAGATCAGTAATTATTTAGGGGATGTTTACAAAAACCTTAATCCCAGAAGCTTCACCAAACACCTAATGTACCCCGATAAAACAGAGGATCCAGAATGAACATCTCCCCGTTATCGGTACAGAGTGGAACATAGGGAGAAGGAAGATTCAGCTTCATCTGTAGATCAGTGTAGAGAAACGGGGCCTAATCAATACTGGTCATTATATAGAGAGTCGTGGTAGATTATGTACAAATATAGAACAACACCCTAGAGAATTGTTGTGTCTGGTTTTTAAAAACCTTTAACCTTAAATTATTATCTCCACCAGCAATTAACAGGTGTAAAAAAACATTGGCAAGAATTTTAACTTCATTCTCCTGCATAATAATTTGCAGCAGCTGAAACATTTTTCGTTTAATTCTAATCTTATAAAAGTCACTGTAGGTATGTTATGTTTTGTATGTATGTATGTAAGATGTATTCCAGAAAAACTTCCAAACGGCTCGTACAATTTTCATGAGACTTGGTACCACTCATGTTTAAAAGGCATGTCCCCCCCAAAACTATAATTCCCCTCCAACTACTGAGGCCCCACCATGTAGTGTAGTTTAATCCTTACCTCACCTCACATCCATGCTCCATAGGTTATCGTTCTCTGTGCCCCCCCACAAGTCCCAAAATGACTACCAGGAGGCAGCACGAGTCCATATAGACACTGCCTGCTAGCTGCCCTCAGGTAGATTTTTGCCATGCGTACTGCAAGCCCTTTCCCCCCTCCCCTCCCCCTCCCTCTCCCTCCCTCTCCCTCCCTCTCCCTCCCGTTTCTACTATCCTTCCCCTAGCTCAATTCCCCCTTAATATTGGTGCTCCCCCATGTCTCCCAAGCCCCCAACCGCATATTTTTTTTTTTAGAAAGCTCCCCAAACCTTACTACTTACTCTCCCTCTCCTCTTCCTCCGCTAAGTGAGCTGCCGGCAGCCGCGTCTGTGATTGGCTGCCGCTCAGCCAATCACAGACCGCGGCTGCCGGTCCCCGCCCCTCTTGCTTTGCATTTTCCTTGCAAGCAAGGGCCGGGAGCGCGCTGAGGATCGAGGGAGGTAAGTAGAGTTTGTGGGGGCTTTCTAAAAAAATAATTATAGCGGTTGGGGCTGGGAGCCCCAGGGGGGACCATATTATTAAAAAATTTTTTCAGTCTGGACAAGCCTTTAAGGACCTGGAAAAAAGCAAGGCTACTTATCAACTTTTGAAAATGCTCCGTACCCCCTTTTTTTTCGTATTGTTTTAAGTTAATTTAACCTGTGTGCTTGCCATCGGGTGGTAAACAGCACTCAACCTAAGTTTGTTGTGAGGTTCTCATTCATCCCAGGGTCATGTATAATCTTGTGTTTGTAGTCATTAGTTCAACCTGGACTTGGAAATGTACAAGTTCTTGAAGAACTTTCGCTCAGTCCCCCCATCCACCGAAACCTGGCTTTTCTCATTCCATGACGTTGTAACAAGAATCTGGTGGCAATTATTTACCCTGGAAAAATCCCCAATTAGCCAGAATCAAACAGCCAAGTTGTTAAGGGTGTGGATTTAGATTATGGCCTAAGAGGTGTTATAGGACGCCCCCATAGTAAGGTGTTAACAAACAGCATTGTACATGGCCAAAAGACGAGTTTGGTGTCGAACCCCACCCCCCACCGCTTATTTAGGCTTTGGGTTTTTCTTTTCTTATTTTCCACATAAATGAGCCCTCCTTTAACACCTCCTCTTTGAAATCCACGTTCCCAACGTTCCCCTTCGCCAGTTGTTACACATTCTACATCTTCAAGGTAGGTCCCTTTAATACCTTAATTTGCAGATACAACGGCTTTGGAGTCCCTGAAACCCGAATGAATTGGCTTCTTCTGTGGCTTGGGCCAACGTTTTGATGCAGTGTTTGCCTGTTTTGGTCCTCCCCACATCAAATCAGAGCTATTTCCCCTTTCACTGCACTTGCAACGCCATAATGAGATGTCCGCTTTTTTCTTGGTTTTTGTTTTTGATTGGGGTCTTTCCCTTTTCGGATGTAACCAATTTGCTGCCCATGTGTGTTTTTGGTTCGGTTTTTTGTAAAAAAGATACAGGGATACGATCTATGGTTTTTTTTTTGAAAATTCTTCTTAATTTTTCCTCGGAGACCCCTGCTACAATATGGGATGATGACCATTGTTTTTTTGTTTGTTGTTTCTTTTTCCTCCCCCTGGTCCTTGCTTTTTTTCCCCCTCACCTGTGTTGGTTATTCCGGTGTTCTTTTTTCTTTTCCTTCTACTTCTTTTTTGAAAAGCCCAGTCTGGATTCCACCAAGTTTTTTTAATAGGGCTCCTCTGAGTATGGTTCATTTCTTTAGGCCTTCCGCCTCTGTGGTGCTTAGTGGTGGGATGTTTCTTCTTCGGCTCTGTTGTTGGCAGGGGTTTTTTCGATGACCCCAGCAGTTTAATGAAATTCTAAAGGGTGGTGGGGAGTCAAACATCAAATTACTGGATCCTGTTGGTGTGTTTTGTTTGTTTTTTTTCCCTGTAAACCTCTCTTACTCCAGTTTTTTACCCATTTTCCCCCTTAACTTTCTATCCACAAGTCCCAAGAAAAGCCCAGTTTTTGTGTGTTTTTGTATCACTCTTTCCCTTGGTGTTTCCCCCATTCTGACTTGGAGAAAGCACCAGTTCGGATGACTTTACGAAACGTCCTTCAAGAACTTACAATTTTCAAGTTCCCAGTTGAGAATCTAATTGAATACAACAAATAAATCACCTTAAGTTAATTGCAATACCTTATTGCACACTAATAGGTGTCCTAACCTTGAACCTTTTTTTTAACCTCCGTAATTTTTTTACCTTCTTAGGGCTAAGGCCACAACATAAGCCGCATTTTTTTTTCCCGCGTTTTCCCCGCGTCCGCCGGATTTGTTTGCGAAAATGAAATCGCGTGAACCGCAAAATATTTCCCGCGATTTCCGATGCGGCATGCCGATGCGCCAATCCCGTTCGCACTTTTGTGGTAACGCAATGCGTTTCCACAGCATTTTTGTTGCGTTTAACGCAGCGTTTTCCATAACAAAATATTTAACAATATTAAAAAGTTTTAAAGTTTAGACTCCCAGCATAAATCAAAAATTCACAAAACCGTGACGTTGGGTGCTGGGCCCTTTAAAATAAATTTGGCCAAGTTTATTTTGAACTAAATTGCTTTAAAATTTATCCAGAGAAGGGCAGCTTTTTTTAAGCAAAATTAAATTTGGAATGTTGCAACCTAGGCCTTTTTTCCCTATTTTTTCCCCTATTAATGTAAAATTTTGTTTTAAATTTGTGCGGTGGGCTCCCCCCTGTTTGTTTAAATTCTTTGGATTAGTTTTGTGGGGTGCAGGATCTTTAAGGAAAAAGGCCCATGCCCCGGGTTTCTCTGCTATTTTAAACTCATAACTTTTACAGTTGGACTTCCAACTAGAGAAGCCAAAATGAGAACAGAAATTTGTTTTGGCCAATGTTTTCAGTGCCCTGTCCCATGTTTGTGTTTCTTCCTTTCTCCCAAATTTGGACATCGCTTTCCCCAAACTTAACTTTCATACTGTCGTACAAATGGCCTAAGTTTATTGTCATAGACAAAATGGAATAACTTTTCATGGTGCAAAAGACAATTGAAACAATTCATCTGGATATAAATTTGTCCCTAGATAATTGGTCCAGATACTGCAATCTGGTCCCCAATCACTCCAAGGAGAACCTTCCCCTGTATATTTTACTAAGGGAAAAAGCATTCTCCTCCTCATTGCACTGCAAAAACATTACCAAACATTTAATCTAACATTCCAGTGGACACCCACAAGGCTCATTAGCATTTTAATAAATTGATTTTTTTTTTCTAACCGATTGTTCCCCTAATCTCCAATCTTCCCCAGAGTGTTCCCTCTTTCCTTTTATATGTAGTTGATGCTCTCCCAAAACTGTCTGTGGGAGACCTTTCGTTTCACAAGCACATTTGGATATAAGGGCCTTTTCTTATCCTCCTTTGTTGGCATTTTTTGTCTCCAGTAATATCAGAAAAGGAAATTCTACATTTTACCACTGGAAACTAATAGCTTAGAAGTAGCATTCAAACAAAGGTGGCCAAACATCTCATTACATACAGTATTCTACCATGAGCCATATCAAAGGAATCTGGCCTAGAGTAATACTACGGTCCAGATTCAAAGGTTATTATTATTATTTATGTAAAGGTTGGATAAGTAAAATTGGGGGGTATTTAATTTGGGCTCCTAGAGACTCAACCTTACCCAAAATTTTGCCACAAGAACTTCTTCAAGAAGTTGGGCCCTCGCAAATGTTTTTAAAAGGGTCGGGTTTTGTTGATTGAAAATGACCTAAGCAAGATGTAGTAGAGAGGGAACACACTTACTTGAGTTGAATAAATCCATTTCTTACTATTCACGTGCTGAACTACCACCTCTACGTCAGAATTTTTTTTTGCAATTCAAATTGGGGCCGCCAGTTGGTGTTCCTTGAACTTAAAACAGTATTTCATTTGGATTAATAACAATTAATTAAAAGGGCCTTGCCCCAAAGAGGCAAAAGTAGAAATGATGGCCTAGCATGGCAATGGCATCCATTTAACATAAACCGTCATATAACTGGAGGTAATACTGGGTTTTCCAAGGCTTAAAAAAAAAATAGCCTGACAAAAAGTAACCTTGGTTTTTTTAAAATACTCATTCCCTTACCTGTTTGTGTGGAGTCACTTACCCTAAGTATGTGGCATTCTTTTATGTTTCATACTTTAAGACAGTTTTCTTTCATCAGAATTATTTTCAACGGTAATTAAAACTAAAAAATAAATTCCCTATCAAGGAATCTTAGAAGTTTGTCTTCCAAATCCAAATAAATATTATACACTAAAAAAAATATTCTTAAAGTAGACCTTATATATCAACAAATAACATTAATAACACCAAACAAAAGTATCACTTTGGTTTCTTCCTCGGGGGTTTATCAATTTTTTTTAACTGCCTTATCTCTCTCCTGGTTGTTTAAATGCCTTGCATAGAAGCAAAACATATTATTCCAAACAATCAATTGGGTAAACTCATCCTTATGATATGTAAGCTCTTTACAATATCAATTTAATTTTATATTTATAGATAACCGGTCTTAAATTCTAGGATATATTATATATATAATATATTTTTTTTTTTTTTTTAAAAATTTTAAACTGTAAATTGCTTGCAAACTTCATAATGCCCTCAGTGGAGCAATAGAGAATTCAATGTTTTTTTAAAACACAAATTAATTGGTTGTGCATTTTTGTGCCTTTTATAAAATCCTTGGTTGCTACTTATCCTATAAATGGCTCCTGTGGTTAAGTGAATCCCTGTTGGAAAGGGATCTTTGGGAAGTTTTTGGTGGATTTAACAAACTTAAAAGGTAAGCAACGCAGTGGGCCAGGCTGCGAACAAGCCCAGAAGCCAGCATGGTAAATTGTCCGCTTGGTAAAAAGCGAGGGGTATGGATTCAAGGTGGAAATTGTTTATTCCTTCATCCATTCTCTTTACAAAAGCAAATGTAAGAGCGCTCATTTGAATATCAGTGCAATTTCGGAATCCTGTCGTGTACAACATGACATCCTTCGTTTAAATGGAAAGGGTTCAGTAGAAAGGCGAAACTTAAATAATCAAGGGAAAACATGGGGGAAGCCCTTTGAAGAGAGTTTTGGAAAGTTTTAATAATATGTATGCTTGGAAGAAATAGGCCGCTTGCGTGGTGAAATATGATTAACTGTGGTTGAATTAAATACATTAACGAACGGCCATACAACCGAATAACCTATCTGGGGGTTTTTTTTATTGTGGTTTTCACAACCAAAATAACAATGTCAGGAAAAGAAGACAAGGAACATCCCTTTAAATCCTGAAAGGAAAAGAAGTTTTAGTAGGCCTTCCAAAGTTTCGCGAAAGGGTTTTTTTTTTTTCAAAACGATCTTTTCAACACTTGTGGAGAAAGGGGTAAAACTGTGAAAACTGTCCCCCTTTCATTTGGGCCACGTGGTTGAGGGCAAGGTTTTCAATTGGATAGCTTACAAAATGACATGACTGTCAAACCAAATGCAAATTTTTTTAAAAATAAGGAAGTTTTTGTTGATTGTATCTTAAGATCCCCGGGATATTTCCGTTTGCCAAGAATTTTTTTTCCCCCTTCATAATTTCCTGGTGGGGGTTTTTTTTCCTTTGCCTTTCCCTTGGATCAATTAAGCAAGGGAAATTTGGGTATGCTAAATAGGTTGGTTTGGAACTGGATGGACTCCCCGGCGGTTCTTTTATTCACCTCAAATACCTATACCTAATACCTATGTTTACTATCATATAATTACCAGCACTCGGGTGTAATTCAATGTATAAGCTTTTTAATAATACACACATTATGACCTTGTACAGAATAGGTTATTTGCTCATTAATTTAATTAATTTTCCTTTTCCCTATTTGTCGCTCCCCCTGTTCCTCCCTGTCTCAGTGTAAATATCTTTTGTGGGTTTTAATCAACAACAATTTGCATGATTTTTTTGGTCCTATAATTTTAATGAGAATTTGAAGAAATATCTTTCCAGGTTGGGTTTTGTTTGTCCAGACATTTTAAAGATGAAACTATTGAATTCCCCTTCCTGATTATATCCAGCACCTATAGCCCCCCTCTTTTTTTCCCCAAGCATCTCTTGACATCTTTTTAAATAAATTTATTTGTTTTATGGTGTATATTTGGAGGTTTACAATGGGTAGAGATATTTGGTTAGTATGAAGTGCTAATGGAGGCTTTTGGGTAACTTACTATAAGGACCTCCTTTTACCCGTTAAACTGGGAACAAGGAGACATTAAAACAAATTATTTATACCAATATATTCCAAAGTTTCCTGCCTTTTGTTTTTCCCCTTTTCGGAACTTAAGGTCATAGATAATAAACTTTCTATTCAGCAAAATGCAACCTAATGGTGGTAAAGATTTCTATGTAGCCTTTTTTAATTTTTTTTTATTATGTCCCTAATACAAACATAAGAGTAAACACATTTCTATTGATGTCTACCCCAACATACCCACCCTTCTTCTTGCAATCTGAACCCTAAACTCTTTATCTAAATCCCAAAAGTCCATAAACACTCAAAACACTTCCTTCCCCTACCCAATCAAACACAAACAACAAAAAGCACACACAGAGATTGATTTCCCCACAAAAAACATCCCTCCAACAACGTTTTTACTCAATGTTAACATAAGCCCCACCCCAAAGAAACAACCAATGGGATTGGTCCCATTCTTCCACCCACCTGCCTCTTTTCCCCAATATCAAAATCAAATGAAATGAACAAAATAAAAAAATTTTAATTTTTAGATTTTTGAACACAAAACAAAAAAACCATTACCCTACAACACAGACACATGATAACACAAATATGTAAATGCTTGGCCTTCCTCTTATTTCACCCACCCTACTCCTTTAGTTGTTTCTTTTTTTATTGGCATGGGCAACCCAATACCTAAAATAATAAATTAAAAAAAAACACCAGTAAACATGTTAGAAGCTTTAATTTTTACTGCTCAGGAGGACAGAATGTTTTTTTAATGTCAACAAGCAAAATGAGCTGACTGGTTTTTTATTTTTTAAGCCCCCCCCAGTTAAGGCTTATATACTCACTCTAGCTGTTAACTGACTGCAAGGGTAAACAACGCGTTCAAAGTCCCTTTAAATTAGGGGCTTCCCCCATTTGGTTGGGAAGACATTCTTTGGTTGGGAGACATGTAGAAAAATACTCTGTGCATGAAGGCATGCAGGAATACTGGGGTCAGAGGGCATGGCTTTCTTTGAGGGAATGAAACAAAATTAAGCGTGAGGGGTATGTTTATTTTTTTATTAAACAAAACGTTTAAAAAAAGGGGAGTAACCAAATTTAAAAAGAAATAGCTGCGGGATATACATGATAAATTGAAGCAATATACAGTAGGTTGGGAGTTGTTGTGAACCAGAGACACACATTTAAACTGTTAGGTGGTTCGTTATTAAGACACACAAATCTAGTTTTAAGAAGAGTGGCACAATTTTCAACCTCAATACGCAAAGGCCACAAAGTTTGGAAAAGCATTTAAAAACAAATACTTCCCAACGCAAAAGTTCTTATCTTTTTGCCTACCTTTCAAGTGAAAAAATTTTGCTTTGTTGTAATCTGGGGTAAATATCTAATCACTCCGGGACGGCAAACCAAACGTCTCTCTAAGC
>JAACNH010006170.1:0-12500 GCA_019447015.1 Hymenochirus boettgeri
GGAACATAAGTACCTTTGCGGCCATACACCAATTTCTTATGTGTGGCAACTGTCTGGACGATCATTTTGTGATATTAAGATGTGATGATAATAACGGTCGGGTATGGCCACAATATTCCCTTCAGATGGACTTTTGATCCTTATTAAAGGGCATTTCCACCCCAAAAGTATAATCCCCCCCACTACTGGCCCCCATTGTGTAGTGTAGTTTAATCTACCTTATATCCCAGCTCCATCTGGTTCTTCTGCTATCCCCCCTAAAGGTCCAAAAAAAAACACCCACCAGGAGGTCCATATAGGCCTCTGCCTCCTGTCTCGCCTCGGGGAGAAGTTTGACATGCGCACTGCAGCCTGTCTCCCCCTCCCTTCCCCTCCCTCTCCCTCCTGATTAGGCTTCCCTCCCCCTAGTGTAAAGCCTTTATATATAACATTCCCCTGTCCCCCCAGCCCCAACGCTATTTTTTATTATCATAAAGTGCCCCAAACATAATTACCTTCCCTTTTTCCTCCGCCGCACTGAACTCCCGCAGCCGCATCCATGATTGGCTGCCGATCAGCCAATACACAGATGCAACTGCCAGTCCCGCCCTCTGCTTGCATTTTCTGGCAAGCAGAGGGCCTGGCTGTGCGGCGTAGGAAAGAGGAAGGTAAGTAAAGTTTGGGGCACTTCTGATATTAAAACTATAGCGGTTGGGGCTGGGGGAGCAGGGAGATCTTATTAAAATTTTTTTTGAGGGTGGGACATGCCCTTTAAACCTGATCAAGCCTTTCTGATGGGAATTAACTCACGTGGCTCATTAAAAATTGATCAGCCAAATAGTTCCATTGCTTCAGATCCATTTTCTACTATTTTGCCATAAAAAAAAAAATGCTGATATTTTGGCCAAGAATATTTTGGTTCGATCGATGAAGTCACATGATCTGCAGCCCAGCGGCAGATGTGTTTATCATGTGACTGTTTCTGACTAGTTACAAATGGGAATTAAAAAAATATATTTTTTTAAATCATATTTATTTATAAAATTACAACGGATACATTTACCTGTTTCATTAAGTCATTACATTGATTTCCCATATAATTATTATTCCAGTATTTTACCCAAGAGATTTGCCCTTTGTTCCAGTGCTTTTGTCCTTAGCCAGTTATTCCTTTACTTGCTGTACAGCCAGTATAAATAGACTCAGGAATGACCCAACCTACCTTTACAGTTGGCGAAGATTTGCACATTGCAAGAGCAGAATTCGGGGTTTAACGTAGAATCCTTTAAAGCCGCACTCTCCAGTGTGACATCACAATAGCTCTGTTCTCTCCAGTGTTGTGACATCACAATAGCTCTGTTCCACCAGGATTAGAATCCATTAGAAGTTCCATGCTTCTAATAAATGAACAGAAGTATGTGTGTGCCTATTAAATAAGATAATGCTTTGCCATGTAGAAAGTTCATATTATAATTGTTCCATATAGACCCTCTGTGGGGTGACATAACCTGTGTAAGGTCCAGTGGGGCGTTATATTGTGAGTAAGGGAATAAACATCCCAGTTACGTTCTTACATGGCAATGTTCAGGTCCCAAACGCACTGTCTTCCACAGAGGGGGGTATTCATAGTTTCCCTTTAATCTAGTTCTTTCATAAACATATTAAGGAGGGATGTTGAAAGGTTTTAGCATTGAAGACACTTAATAATGTAATAAACAGAGAAATAACTGGGCAATGCTTAGGGTAGAATATTGCTAAAAGAAAGGAACGGTTCATTGCATTCAGTTCCAATGGATCCAGGGATTTTTCAATGATATTAGGAAACCAGAGTATTTTCCCCCTTTTTCATTTAAGCAGGAAAGTCTGACTGGGGGATTCACTGAATTAAGTGGCATCCTAGGTAGGAGAAAAGGGTTAAACTACACAAAAACACACTAACTTAACATGGACAACTTTCTTTTTGTTAGCGGGGGTATTGTGGGGGACATTAATTGTATTACAACAGACTCACTATTCATTTATACACTATTCACTATATAAATTTATCTCTATTCACTTATTCATTAATCACTCTTCACTATATGATATTAACTATTCGCTATTTCATATTCACATTCACCATATTCATTTATCATATTCACCATATCATTTATCTCATTCACTATATAAATTTATCTCTATTCACTTATTCATAATCACTCTTCACTATATGGATTTATCACTATCGCTATTTATGTATACCATTCACCAATTTCATTATCACTATTCACCATATTCATTTATCTCTATTCACTATATAAATTTATCTCTATTCACTAAATTCATAATCACTCTTCACTATATGGATTTCACATATTCGCTATTTCTGTATCACCATTCCCATATTCATTTATCACTATTCACCATATTCATTTATATCTATTCACTATATTAATTTATCACTATTCACCATATTCATTTATCACATTATTCACCATCTGATTTATCACTATTACCCTATTCATGTTACTCTATTCACATATTCATTTATCACTATTCACCATATGCATGTATCACTATTCACATATTTATGTATCACTATTCACTATATCTATTTATCACTCATTCACTATACTCATGTATCACTATTCATATATATCACCTATTCACCATGTTTATTATCACTATTCGCCATATTCATTATTTCTATTCAACTATTCATTTATCACTATTCACCATATTCATTTATCGCTATTCACTATATTCATTTATCACATTCACCCATATTCATTTATCACTATTCACCATATGCATTTATCACTGTTCACATATTCATGTATCTCCTATTCACTATATTCATTATCACTATTCACCATATGCATGTATCACTATTACCATTTCATGTACTCTATTCACTATATTCATTTATCACTATTCACCATATTCATTTACACTATTCACCATATGCAGTATCACTATTCACTATATTTATGTATCACTATTCACTATCTATTTATCACTCTTCACTAACTCAGTATCAATTCAATATATATATATATATATATATAGATATATATATATAATATATATCACTATTCACCATATTTATTTATCACTATTCGCCATATTCATTTCTCTATTCACTATATTCATGTATCACTAGTCACTATATATATTTATCCCTATTCAACCTATTCAATTATTCTCTATTCTCTATATTCATGTATGCACTATTCACTATATTCATGTATCACTATCACTATATGTATATTACTATCACTATATTATTATCAGGATTAACAAGAAATATTGCTACCTTCGCAAAACAATAGGTACTACTAACAATGAATAAGTTTATTCCCTTCAAGTAGAAATAATTTGTACATTAATATCCAGTATAATATGATCACTATTTATCCCAGTTTAGTAATTTAGTAGTTTACCATTACCTACTAACAGGCGCTTTACACGAAACAAAGTGATTTTGAGCAGATCCAGAGTTTTTAGCAGCAAAAAATGTTACATGTTGACCAATCACAGTCGCCTAAGCAAAGTGGAAGTAAAGGACCGTTAGGTGACTCTCATCCATAGCACAGTGGATGCGTATATCAATCCAATAAAGAGTTTATTTACTACATAAAAGTCTTTCAGGGTTATCAATAAAAGTCTTATCGTTCAAAATGGTGCTAATTTGCCCCAACCAATCGATGTTAGCTTTCAAATGTTAAATGAGATCTGATTGGTTGGGGCAAAATTAGCACCATTTTAAACGATAAGAAACTTTTATTGAATCTCCCTGTTTATGTTTACAAGATATCTACTTTATAGTTCCTTGTCCCCAAGACCAACTGATATAAAACTCCGATATACTGATAAACTGTGCTAAATTTTAACTTATGTGGCATTAAAGGAAATATCATCCCTTTTAATTAACTTAAAAAAACTGGGGACTGGCAGTTATTTGCCACAACCCCAGCTGCCATTTTTACTAGTTTATTACATGTATTTGTAATGAAATCTTTAAGGATAATTATTGCTTCAATTTTGGCAAGTATAAGTGGCTCTCCCTTCATTCAGTCAATCAAGGCTGCGTCAACTGACATAACAACCAATGATTGACTCTGTCTCACCAGCTGCTTCCTCTGCACATGCTCAAGCTGATTTTAAAGCTCATTGAGAAGGTGGAAGAGCGGAACTGTACAGAATGGAAGATAACCTGTCATTAATATCAGGTTACAAACTCATGTAAATTAAAACTGGAATATAGCAGTTGGGGTTGGGGCAGATAACGACAAGTCACCAGTTTTTGTTTTAAGGGTGGACATGTCCTTTAAGACATTTTCTCGCAAGGGACTAAAAGGTAGGCCCATTTTCTCACTTAGCCTGTAATTATCTGACTGTGCTGTACTGTATGGAAGTACTAGGACTACAATAAAAAAAAAATAAATAAATACAAAATATTTCCCTCTTCTTCTTATGGAAATCTTCCAGATGGTTTTAAATGTATATGACAATCAATTAGGGGAAAAGAGGCTTCTGGGTAATTTCCAGGATTCAGTATTCAATGAAGCTTATCGCTGCCTGTGATGTTCTCATTATAGATATGGGGAGTGTATGTTCTGTGATCAGCAAAAAATGAACTTAAGAGACTAAAGGGCATGTCACCCCAAAAACTATAATCCCCCCAACTACTGGCCCCACCATGATAGTGTAGTTTAATCCTTACCTCACATCCCAGCTCCATAGGGTTCTCCGGAGTGCCCCCCCAAAGTCCCAAAAACTGCCCACGGAGGCTGCAGGTCCATATAGGACACTGCCTGCTTCCTGGCCTCAGGTAGATTTTTGCCATGCGTACTGCAGCTCTTCTCCCCCCTCCTCTCCCTCCCTCTCCCTCCCTCTCTCGATTCCACCCCCTAGCATTAAAATGATTTATATAGTATATTCCCCAAGGCTCCCAGCCCCAACGCAATATTTTACCTTTAAACGCTCCCAAATTTACTTACCTCTCGTCTTTCCTCCGGCGAAGTGAGCTGCCGGCAGCCGCGTCCGTGATTGGCTGCCGCTCAGCCAATCACAGACGCGGCTGCGGTCCGCCCCTCTGCTTGCATTTTCTAGCCGCAGAGGGCGGGAGCGCGGCGGAGGAAGAGGGGAGGTAAGTAGAGTTTGGGGGGCTTTTTAAAAAAAAATTATGCGGTTGGGGCTGGGAGCCCATGGGGATTACAATATAAAAAAACAAAAAATCGGTGACATGCTCTTTAAGTTAAAAGCTAAATGATACCGCTCATCGCATCAGCCTCTTTCCTTTTATTATTTGTGAACCGTGAGGCAGTGCAGTGGAATTCATTGTCATAAAAACCCCAACACTGAATTCTTCAACTTTCTCTCTTTCTGTTTATTAGATGCAAAGGGACGATCAGGAGATTGTTCTCCCAAAGGCCTGGATTTGATCGACCCAAACGAACCCGAACATCCTTCACAGACCTGAACAACTTACGCTTGGAGCTTGACTTACAGAGTGCCAATATGTTGTTGGTAGAGAGAGGACCGAGCTTGCAAGGCAACTCAACCTATCAGAAACCCAGGTAAGAGCACACACATGACCTTCTGAGGCAGGAAGGAATGTCACAGTATGGCAAACAGACACCATAACAGTGGGGAAATCCTTTTAAAAACGGGGGTAGGGTAGGGGTATCAGCCTCTGTTCTGGTCCGTGCCAGTTTAACTAAACTCCCTTAAAATAGCCATGTCAAAAAATTTACCCATGGTGGAATGTTTGGAAAGATTAGATCTCGGTTTGCGTTACCAGTTAAGGCTCGTACACACGTGCGATCGCGGTTCCGTCGCGCGCTGACGTTGTGTATGAACGAACGTTTCAGACGATAATCGGCCGTGGTGTAGGCGATTTTTGGGCAACGACCCGCGATCGCACGTGTTACGTGCCTTTAAATGCCATGGTTTTTATGCGGCTAGTTTCATGTTTTACAGTTAGATGCCAGGATTTACATGCGGTAGTTGTGTTTACAGTTAAGCCATGGTTTTAACATGCTGCTAGTTCGTGTTTGCAGTTAGATGGCCATGGTTTACATTGGCTAGTTGTGTGTTTTACAGTTAGATGCCATGGTTTATATGTGGCTAGCTCGTGTTTACAGTTAGATACCATGGTTACATGCTGCTAGTTCGTGTTTGCAGTTAGATGCCATGGTTATAATGTGGCTAGTGTGTGTTTACAGTTAGATGCCATGGTTTATATGTGCTAGCTCGTGTTTACAGTTAGATGCCATGTTTACATGCTGCTAGTTCCATGTTTGCAGTTAGATGCATGTTTACATGTGGCTAGTGTGTGTTTACAGTTAGATGCCATGGTTATATTGGCTAGACTCGTGTTACAGTTAGATGCCATGGTTTACAGCTTGCTAGTCTGTTTTGCAGTTAGTATGGCCATGGTTTACATTGGCTAGTGTGTTGTTTACAGTAGATTGCCATGGGTTTATATGCTGGCCTAGCTCGGTTTACAGTTAGATGCCATGGTTTACATTGGCTAGTTCGTGTTTACAGTTAGATGCCAGGATTTACATGCGGCTAGTTCGTGTTTACAGTTAATTGCCAGATTTACGTGCGGCTAGTTCAGGTTTACAGTTAGATGCATGGTTCATGCGCTAGTTCCAGTTTTACAGTTAGATCCAGGTTACATGCGGCTAGTTCGTGTTTACAGTTAGATGCCATGGTTTATATGTGGCTAGTTTGTTTACAGTTAAATACCAGGATTTACGTGCGGCTAGTTTCAGGTTTGCAGTTAGATCCATGGTTTAATGTGGCTAGTGTGGTGTTTACAGTTAGATGCCATGGTTTATATGTGGCTAGCTCGTGTTTACAGTTAGATGCCATGGTTTACATGCTGCTAGTTCATGTTTGCAGTTAGATGCCATGGTTCATGTGGCTAGTGGTGTTTACAGTTAGATGCCATGGTTTATATGTGGCTAGTTTCGTGTTTACAGTTACGATGCCAGATTTACATGCGGCTAGTTTCGTGTTTCATTTAAATGCCAGGATACGTGCGGCTAGTTCAGGTTTCAGTTAAATGCCAGGATTTACGTGCGGCTAGTTCAGGTTTACAGTTAGATGCCATGGTTACATGCGGTAGTTCGTGTTTTACAGTTAGACCATGGTTTACATGGGCTAGTAGTTGTGTTTAAGTTAATGCAGATTTCATGCGGCTCAGTTCGTGTTTACATTAAATGCCAGGATTTACGTGCGGCTAGTTCAGGTTTACAGTTAGATGCCATGGTTTACATGCGGCTAGTTCGTGTTTACAGTTAGATGCCATGGTTTACATGCGGCTAGTTCGTGTGTTTACAGTTAGATTGCCATGGTTTATATGTGGCTAGCTCGTGTTACAGTTAGATGCCATGGTTTACATGCTGCTAGTTCATGTTGCAGTTAGATGCCATGGTTTACATGTGCTAGTGGTTGTTTACAGTTAGATGCCATGGTTTATAGTGGCTAGCTCGTGTTTACAGTTAGATGACCATGGTTTACATGCTGCTAGTTATGTTTGCAGTTAGATGCCATGTTTTACATGGTGGCTATGTGTGTGTTTACAGTTAGATCCATGGTTTAATGTGGCTAGCTGTGTTTACAGTTAGATGCCATGGTTTAACATGCTGCTAGTTCAGTTTGCAGTTAGATGCCATGGTTTTACATGCTGCTAGTTCATGTTTACAGTTAGATGCCATGGTTTACATGTGGCTTATTCGTGTTTGCAGTTAGATGCCATGGTTTTACATGTGGCTAGTGTGTGTTTTACAGTTAGATGCCATGTTTATATGTGGCTAGCTCGTGTTTACAGTTAGATGCCATGGTTTACATGCTGCTAGTTCATGTTTGCAGTTAGATGCCATGGTTTACATGTGGCTAGTGTGTGTTTACAGTTAGATGCCATGTTTATATGTGGCTAGCTCGTGTTTACAGTTAATGCCAGGATTTACATGCTGCTAGTTCATGTTTGCAGTTAGATCCATGGTTTACATGCTGCTAGTTCATGTACAGTTAGATGCCATGGTTACATGTGGCTTATTCGTGTTGCAGTAGATGCCATGGTTTTAATTGGCTAGTGTGTGTTTACAGTTAGATGCCATGGTTTATATGTGGCTAGCTCGTGTTTACAGTTAGATGCCATGGTTTACATGCTGCTAGTTCATGTTTGCAGTTAGATGCCATGGTTTACATGTGGCTAGCTCGTGTTTACAGTTAGATGCCAGGATTACATGCGGCTAGTTCGTGTTTACAGTTAAATACCAGGATTTACGTGCGGCTAGTTCAGGTTTACAGTTAGATGCCATGGTTTACATGCGGCTAGTTCGTGTTTACAGTTAGAGCCAGGATTTACCATGCGGCAGTGTCTGTGTTTACAGTTAAATGCCAGGATTTACGTGCGGCTAGTTCAGGTTTACAGTTAGATGCCATGGTTTACATGCGGCTAGTTCGTTTACAGTTAGATGCCATGGTTTAATGCTTTGGCTTTTCGTGTTTACAGTTAGATGCCATGGTTACATGTGGCTTATTCGTGTTTACAGTTGAGATGCCATGGGTAACATGTGCTAGTTCATGTTTACAGTAGATGCCATGGTTTACATGTGGCTTATTCGTGTTTGCAGTTAGATGCCATGGTTTACATGTGGCTAGTGGTGTTTACAGTTAGATGCCATGGTTTAATGTGGCTAGCTCGTGTTTACAGTTAGATGCCATGGTTTACATGCTGCTAGTTCATGTTTGCAGTTAGATGCCATGGTTTACATGTGGCTAGTGTGTGTTTACAGTTAGATGCCATGGTTTATATGTGGCTAGCTCGTGTTTAAGTTAGATGCCAGGATTACATGGGCTAGTTCGTGTTTACAGTTAAATGCCAGGATTTACGTGCGGCAGTTAGGTTTACAGTTAGATGCCATGGTTTACATGCGGCTAGTTCGTGTTTACAGTTAGATGCCAGGATTTACATGCGGCTAGTTCGTGTTTACAGTTAAATGCCAGGATTACGTGCGGCTGTTCAGGTTTACAGTTAGATGCCATGGTTTACATGCGGCTAGTTCGTGTTTACGTTAGATGCCATGGTTTACATGTGGCTTATTCGTGTTTACAGTTAGATGCCATGGTTTACATGCGGCTAGTTCGTGTTTACAGTTGATGCCATGGTTTACATGTGGCTTATTCGTGTTTACAGTTAGATGCCATGGTTAACATGCGGCTAGTTACATGTTTGCAGTTAGAGACATGGTTAACATGCGGCTAGTTGTTTGCAGTTAGATGCCATGGTTTACATGCGTGGTAGTGTGTTTTAGAGTTGAATAATATCCAGGGCACGAAATATTCATTAAATCTAGTGCAGCTGAAGGTTAATGCCATTTTCAAAACTTGGAAGGTTAATTCATTCCATTCTGCTGGTCAATAGCCCAGTGTACCTTATAACTTGTGCAGTAACAAACATTAACAAATTGTGTTTATAAATATTCAGTATTCTTCTATTTCTCCTTCCAACCTCCTCTTCCTATTCTACAAATTAGCAGGGTTATTCAAAAAGTTCTTATAGTTTAAAATGGTGCTAATTTGCCCCAACCAATCAGATCTATTTAACATTTGAAAGCTAACATCTGATTGGTTGGGGGAAAATTAGCACCACTTTTACGATAAGAACTTTTATTGAAACTCCCTGTATGTCTTTGCCATTGATCATACAGTCATCATTTAACATAAGGACGTATCAGTTTTATTTGCAGTGGAATCACAACCCTTACAGAGTGTTAACCTTCCACGTTCCTTTTGGAAGCAAAGAGCATTTTCACTTTACCTAGAAGAAACATTTGGAAGGGAATTGGTTAATCAACTGGACACACATTTGAAGAGTTGATTATTTCCAATAGATACATAATGGGAATTCCAGGCACTTTCTCTGGATATTCAAAATCTAGTTTTGTACAGTAATATTCATAAGTAAATGGCAATGGATCTATCTGGGTACAGTTGACAACTTGAATTAACAGCTATCAAGCAAACAATTTGTAAATTCCACATAGCAATTACATAAAGCTACTTATTCCATGGCCGTTGGGATTATATTATTGGGATTTATATATCTTCTGCAGTGTTTTACAATTACATGTATACATACATCTTTGTCTTTCCTGTCTATCTGAACCTGTGAAGTCACATGATGTGCTGTGTAAGAAGCCCTCCTCTAAAAAAAAAATCTTTATGAAGCTAGATAAAGACCTGCAACCATTATCTGTCCTTTCCTCCCGCTTTGGGCACCATAGGAGAGAAAAAAAAATCAGGCTTGTGGCAAGCTGCAATATGGTTATTACACATCAGTATAACACAATCAGTATAACGCATACGACAACTGTGCCATTGGCAGAAAAAAGGTGAATTTTAAGTGTGAAGCTTCTCCTGTGCTATTAATTAGCGATCAGGACAATAACGACATGTTTACAAATACAGAGATAACCTGAATGGCGTCCCGCTAGTTATCAATGGCGCGTTCCATACATATAATTACCTGCATTAATACCGAGCAGCTGAGAACAAATGACTCTCAGCGCAATCAGGGAATTTTTCTGATTTCACTGCTGGAACTCTGACGAAAAACGAGTAATGTAAATAATACCCTGATCCGCCCCTGACTATGTGACACTAAGTATTAACCCTTTAATGGGTGGAGATATTTCCTACCACCTTAAGAAAATTAAAAAACAGTCCAGCTGTTAGAAATAATTGTGAGAGTATTTAGTAAATTGGCATTATTTTGACAAACCCAGCCTGAAACATTTGGCTAGAATCACTGGAAATTTGAATCTATGTCTTTGTGCAGGTTTTTTTTTTGTAATTATTTGCACAATAACTGCATGTTGTGCTTCAATTGCAATGACCGCTTGGAGCCTGCATAGAAATCCGTCTCAAAGCGGTGATCTGCCGTCTGTATGAACGTATAGAAATCCGTCTCAAAGCGGTGATCGCCGTCTATATGAACGTAGAAATCCGTCTCAAAGCGGTGATCTGCCGTCTGTATGAACGTATAGAAATCCGTCTCAAAGCGGCGATCTGCCGTCTGTATGAACGTATAGAAATCCGTTCAAAGCGGCGATCTGCCATCTGTATGAACGTATAGAAATCCGTCTCAAGCGGTGATCTGCCGTCTGTATGAAAGTAGCCTCAGACACGCGAAGACTTTATTATTAGAGATGGACTCGAACCTTCCAACGGTTCGATTCGCTTCCTTTTAAATACGGTCTGACGATCGCCGAACTTGGACTTTGATTCTCCCCGACCGCGGAACTGTTTCCATGCTTCGAAATGATGAGAATTTTCTGATTGAAAAATTTTACATTTTTGCGATTTCTAGAAATTTTTATTTTAAATTTCGACAATTTTAAAATTTCTAGAAATTTCAAAAATACACACGGAATGCCGACCAGGAAGGCATGAGGATGCGGTACTTGATCCGGTTATTGATACGTGCTCCCCAGACCATTGTCCAGGTCCCTGAGCCATTTAAAGTAAGTTACCATTGCTATTCTTTATTTTAGGCGGAACTTTCGATTTTTTAACGCCCATTTGACTCACAAACTTGCAACAACTTGAAACAACCAATCAGATGTTAGCTTTCAAATGTTAAATAAGATCTGATTGGTGGGGCAAAATTAGCACATTTTAAACGAAAGAACTTTTATTGAACCTCCTGATAGTGTTATTGGGACCTATCCCATACTGTGCATGAAAGAAAGTTATTATAGGATTAGAATTCTGTCAACAAGTAAGAGTTAAAGGATATGTCCATCAAAAAATTTACTTTCTTTCTAACTGTTTACTGAAGAACAGGAGGTAAATGCACTATTTCTTACCTCCTGTTCTTCAGTGAATCTAGCAGGAAAACTTACCGGGATCGTTCCAGCGCTGACAGAGTCGCGGACAAAATCCCTGACGCCTCCGACTCTTCCACTTCCACGCATGCGCGCACAGTGCAAAGGAATGGAGATGCGTCGTAGGCGTCGGGGATTTCAGCCGTGGCTTCTGTTCAGCTCTGGAACGATCCTGGTAAGTTCTCCTGCTCTCCTGCTAGATTCACTGAAGAACGAGAGGTAAGAAATTGTGCCTTTACCTCCTGTTCTTCAGTAAAACAGTTAGAATGAAAGTTAATTATTTGATGGACATACCCTTTAAACTAGCCGACTTTAAATTCACAGCAATCTGTTCATTTACTGTTATTACTGTGATTAATTAGATATGTGGGTCCATTCATTTTCCCATAAACTCTTGATCGAAATGCTGCCCTCTGGTTGTCTAAAATGAATTTTTGAGTACACACATAAAGCGATGCATCCTTGTGAGGAGACACTGTTGGGCCCCTTGTTAGAAGTAAATGATGAATTGTTGGGGGTTGTGGAGATTGTAGTTCAGGTGTGGTCAGGCTCCCTTTTCGGTAATAGTGGAAGATGAACAGGTATCCCTTGTAAAGCTCCACTTCATCTCTGCTCACTGCTGCCCCTTCCGTG
>JAACNH010006171.1:0-18065 GCA_019447015.1 Hymenochirus boettgeri
CGGTGTGCTGTTGCACGGCACATTTACTCACCAGTGTCCCTTTACACACACCATCTCTAACTGACAAGGGCTGGACGGGTGGAAACTGTTATTGAAAATAAAATACCATTTGCGAATCATCAAACGGTGAATAATGTAAACACAACAGTGATTCGCAATATAGACACACACAGCGTAGCTCGTCCCTCTACACACCATTATACAGCCCGTGCACACTGACAGACATCACACACACAAGCTCCCTAGTTACAGACAAGGCTGTAGGAACAGTCGGTGTACAGCCAAAACCTGTCCCCGCTGGGGGGTTCTATACAAATGTACGGTAACAACAGCCTCTCCTAACGCACTGTAATCCCGGTGATGCAGCTGAAAATATTACCGGATTAGTCCAGTGGGGGGGGGGTGTCTGGGATTGTATAGTTCTGTATTTCCGCCCTCCCCCACTCGTAAAAGTCCATAGAAAGGCGGGTGTCCCTGTCCCCACCGCCCGCTGCATTTCCGGCCCCTCAGTAGCTCCCGCTGTCACTACACAGGACAGCGCTTGGCACTCACAGGGTTTCATTAGTAAGGAAAAACCCAAACCGGACCGGCGGCGTTCCCGTTCGCCTTTCATTCGCTGGGTAAACACGGTATGGCAACAAAGGAAAGTGAAGCATATACCATCCCGGGGCCGGTCGTTTTTTTCCATCGCACAACGTTTGGTGGGATTTGATTGGGGGCAACGTTATCCGGCCGCCATTTTTATCCAAGAGTGTAGGTGACACGTCAGGATAGGTCAGTTATGCCAGAGGGGGTCGGCTGTTCCGTGTTGCCCTGGCTCTGGACCCGACATATCCATGAACCTGGGGCTGGGGTCTGGTGGGGGTTCAATCTGCCCCCCTGACACCAAGTTTGCAGCACTGAGGCCCCAGTGCCAGCCCCGATGTACCAGCCAGACTCCAGTAGGATCTCACTTTAATAAACTTGCACAGGGTTGGAAACTGGCACGGGACCTACTGGGAATTTGCCACGGGTCCGCGTGCGCTCATAATCGAGTGCCCATGGCTTTGGGCTAGGAGAGGGTGAGCCCTGTGCTGGCCGGGGTGCCTTACCTGGGTGACGCGCGCTGTTCGTGACTACGGGCCACCCCCCTAGTGAGTGTAAGCGGTCAGGCTCCCAGTTGTAGAGTACAGCTCGTTCCAACATGATACTCCTATGCCGCATTGCTCCACGGGCTTCTACAAAGCTTTTTTCAGGGGCAACTCCTTTCATTGACCTTTAGCAGTTGCAAAATGACTGTTAACCAAATTTCTCAATTAAAATAATGTTGGGACCGCCCTCCCTTGCCCCACCCCCCACCCCCTCTCCGCTGGAATGAATTCTCCTCTTGGATCTCTAGTCACTACTAAGCAAACTTGACCGGGATAAGGTGTTAGGTCAGGGGCCCTACATGGCTCACTGGGCACACATGGAAGTTTGCATCATTTATGAAACTGTGTTACACGTACGGTCTCCATTCATTACTTTCTGGGCTCCATGGGAATCACGATGTCCCTTGCATACCAATAGTTCCAGGATTGCCAAATAAGTATTCCAGTTATCCGCCCTCATACCCCGTCATTCAGATACCGTCCGTACACTGTACGAATACACAACACAGCATTCCTAATGACGACGTCACTAGGCTACGTAAATGCTGACGTGTCCTTATGACTGCACCAGTTCTAGATTACTTTTATAATGCCTGTAGTTAACAGCCTGTATTCATATAACGTATTAATATGTTAGGACTACTACTGACTGAGTGTACATGCTTTCGTTTCTATTAAGATGACAGTCTTATGACTAACATTTCTAAAACTGTACATTGCCTATAATAAGAATGTCTAAGATGTACAGTGTTCCTAATAAGCTGTACTGTTACTATGACGGTAAGTTTTCCATAACTGTACCTTTCCAAATGTACGCTGTTACTAGCCTGTAAATTCCTCTGACAGTTCCTAAATGAACGTACGTGCACTACTAGACATCAGTTCCTTACTAATAGCTACAGTGTTTATAAGACTCAGTCCTAGCTGTTCTACTACATTATAATGACCTGTACAGTTTATGAGTTCAGCTAAGCTGACATGTCTATATGACCTGTAAGGCAAGTGTACTTCCGATAGGGCTATTAATTGACCTGTACAGTGTTCTATGACTAATGAATATGTACTGTAACTAATAGCTTAAGTGTTCCTACTATGACCTGTCAGTCAAAGCCTAGTTCTAAGAACGTGGTGTTCCTAATGAATTACATGTCCTATGACTACAGTTTAATGGTGTACAGACTATAAGCTGTACAGTGGTTACAATAATAACTGGACAGTGTTTCAGACCGTAGTGCCCTATATGTGTACATTTCTAATGGTGTACAGCATAATGACTTTCAGTTCTAATAGACTGTAAGTGTCATATGAACACTTTCATTACCGACGTGTCTAATCCGTACTTCATATGACGTACGTGTTTTATAAGTACAAGTGTTCTTAAACTTACATTCCATAATGACCTACAGTGCCTAAAGAATACAGTGTTCCTATTAATGAAACCGTACAGGTGTTGCCTACTAATGACTGTACAGTTTTCCTACAATGAGTCTGTACAGTGTTTATTAATGACCTGTACAGTGTTCCTACTAATGAACTGTACAGTGTTTCTATTACGACTATGAAAACTGCTTTATCTTTTATTGTGCGTAGACATTCCTTTCATCTACTATTTACTAGACTCTAATTGTAGCTAGTTGTCCTGCATGCTTCCTGTGACCTCAATAGCACAGATGAGCATGGCAAGTGTAGCCCCCACAATGCTTCACCCATATGTTATTTGAGAAGCTAGGAATACCGTGTTGCGCTTGATCAAGTGATTTTTACCTGAGTTGTGGTGTGGGCTTATATGGTCGATCGTGTATGGCATTTCAACTAAAGACAATGCTGTAACATGTTCCTAATGGGATGTTACTGCACTGTCTAATATGACACTAAGGTTCCTAGAATACTACGTAGTTTAATTTGGCTTGTACCATGTTTCCTATCTACGTTTCACATGACCTGAAGTCCCTATAAACCCTAAGGCCAGAGGGTAAGAATAAACCCGTACAGTTTCTATTAATGATAGTTCTCGTACGGTTTCGGTAGGGCTGGGATATCCTGACAGTTTCTACAATAGCTGTGCCGCCTCTTTAATTAGACTGACAGTGTTCCATATAATGACTGTAAACAGTTTTATTAAAAGTAACAGTGTAGCAAGGTGAGACAGTCTAAATGAAAAAAGCATGTAAGTGTTCACTAATTAATGACTGTATGTTAGTTACTAAATGATCTTGGACAGTGTTCATTACATCTGTCCTTGTTAATGACGACTGCTATAGACCGTCAGTTTCCTATTAAGAACGTTTACACGGTCCTAAGATATGAGTGCACAATTTACCTATTAATAATACTGTACGTGTTTCCTACTAATAACCTGTACAATGTTCCTATAAGAACTCGTACAGTGTTCCTATTAAATGAACTGCTACAGTGTTCCTATTAATGAACTGTACCGTTTTCCTATACTATGAACTGTACAGTGTTCACTATTAATGAACCTGTACAAGTGTTCCATAATGAACTGTTACGGTTCGTTTTAATGTACAGGGTTTACTGTACAATTAAACTGAAAATTACTTATCTGGGCCATTAAATTCAGTTTCCTAATATTTTGCAGTGCCTATTATGGGAAGAGTCTGACAGTATTCCTATTATGATGCTCTCCTATTAACTTCTTAAACTGTATCAACTAATGTCCTCATGTGCTGCGTCCTTTATCAACGCGGGCCATAATGCTGTACAGTCTATTATGTATGACATGTCTAACTGCAGTTCCTAATGACTGTAAATGGCCCCTACAACTGAAGTTCAAGTCTAATGATGATTGTCAATGTTTATGCAGAACTGGAGGATATTTGCCCCTAATCAGCAATGTTCAAGTTCCTGATTGACTGTTATGTTATGAGTGAACTTAGCATGTTTGGGATAATGAACTGGATATTCAAACTGTTCCTTTGTGAAATTGAAGATTGTTCTATATACGTTGACTCAAGTGTGTAGTGGTAAGGTGGATGTAGGATGTTCTATTAATACTTAACAGTGTTCGTTAGATGTACATGTGTAATTTGTACATGCTACCTTTGAACTTACCACAGTTCCAATATGAATGCACAGTGTTGCTAACTTAAATGACTGAAGTGTTCATTGCAAGGCTGCACAGTTACAATGAACTGTACAATGTTTAAATGATCAGTTTCTATTAATGATGCAGTTCCTTTGTAACCATGTTCCTATAAATGTACTTAGTGTTCTATTAGAACAGGGACACTAATATCCAGAAATAAATGCTTTATTTTTTTGTAATATTTCTATTAGTGCTGTTCAGGATAGCATGGTGGCTTGCCATATCATTCTGTTACAAGATCCATCCTGTGCCGTCACCTGCTCGTATTAAAGTTAAATGTCTCCTCTGTATCACGCTAAAAAACACAACAAGGTATAGCCAAGGCCAGAGAAGAAAAAAAAGCAGAAATTTAGATGGTGGTAAGTTAATCCTAATTACGTATGATTAGTTAGAACATGATTTGGCAGATCATGTCTATGTCTCACATGTGTCTTCTATAATGAACTGTCACAATGTTTCTATAATGAATAGTTCACTAAGTCCTAATAAAACGCTACATGTCCATATTAAGTAAACTGTACGATGTTCCTATTAATGAACTAAGTCTCCAAGCTGCAGTGTTCCTATTAATGAAGTCATGACGTGTTCCTATTAATTGACCTTACAGTGTTCCTAAAGAACTGACAGTTTTCCTATTAATGAACTTACAATGTTCCTATTAATGTAACTGTACAGTATCTATTAAGCTTAGCAGTACCTTGTAATCAACTAGCGTTTCCCACTTAATGAACTTATCAATAGTCCCATATAATGAAATGTACATGTTCCTATTCATGTAACTAGCAGTGTTCCTAGTAATGAACTGTACATGTTCCTATTGAATTGGCGGTACCAATAATGAATGTAACAGTGTTCAATAAAGTGACTGTCAAATCATATTAATGAACTAGTACAGGTGTCCTATTAATGAGACAAGTCCTATATGAACGTACAAGTCCTTCCTAGAATGTACATGTCTATCTGATGAGTCCATATGACGTATGCCTATTAATACTGTACAGTGTCCCAATATTACTGTAATGTTCAAACAATGTAAGTGTTCATATTAATGAACTGTACAATGTTTACTTATAATGAATCGATCATGTCCTTTAATGAGTAACTGTTCAATCAGTGTTCACTGTATAAGGAAATGTCTTCTAATTAACTGTACAAGTGTTCCTATTAATGAAACTGTTCAATGTTCCTAATATGAATGACACTTAAATTGATTTACAAGTTCTAATAATGGACTATACAATGTTCCTTTAATGAACTGTAATGTTCTTTATAACTGTAACATGTCCTAAAGCTGTACCATGTTTCCTATTAATGAATTGCCCTGTTTATAGAAGTGTACGTTCCTATTAATAGACATGTTTAAATGAGTTACAGGGTCTATAGGGCTAATAATAATATTGCTTTATCTTTTATTAGTGAAACTATAATCGGCTTCCATACTTCTTCACAGATCTCCAGTTCCTATCAGTTCGATGCATGTCTGGGACCCCTAAAAGGTACGCAGAAAAAAAACAGTAGATTGGGTATAACTATTATGTATGAACTGTTTTCACAGTTTTAGTTTTATCGACCTACTATCCAGTGTTCCTATTATGAAACTGTACATTTTTTCCTAATTGCGAAGTACAGAATGACAGTGTTCCTATTAATTGAAATGTACAGTGTTCCTATTAATAAGTTGTCAATGTTCCTATAACTGAACTGTATAGTGTTTCTATTAAAGGGAACACGAAACTAAAATAACTTACTTGCCTTTATCTTGTTCTATATTTTAGGCTGTTAGGAACATAATCATTTTTGCTTTCCCTATTCCTTTTCAAGATCTCCTCATGTCCTGTCTCAGCTGACTCGTAGTTAGTATACACTGTCTCCCTCTCTGTGTATCCACCCCCTAAAAAAACAAAGGGATAGCAAGGCCAGAGAAGAAAAAAAAGCAGATTTAAGATTGGTGGTAATTAATCCTAATACTGTGATGATTTAGTTAGAAATGATGTGCAGCAGATTTAACCATGTCCTTTAATGAATGCACAGAGTTGTTATTTAATAAACTGTACAATGTTCCTAATAATAAACTGCAGCAAGTACACTATTAATAATTACAGTGTTTCCATATTAATGACTGTACAGTCTTCCATTAATGAACTGCACATGTTCTATTAATGAAGTGCAGGTGGTTCCTATTAATGAACTGTTACACGTGTTCCTATTAATGTGAACTGTACAGTGTTCCTATTAAGAACTGTACAATGTTCTAGTAATGTACATGTACAGTAATCCTATTAATGAACTGTACAATGGTTCTAATAATGAACGTCCTATGTCCCCATTAATGAACTGTACAATGTTCTAATCATGAATGACTGCAGTTTTCCTAATAATATACTGTACAATGTTCCTATTAATGAATTGTACAATGTTTCCCATATAACTTTAATTTATTGTAAGGTAATGTAATCAAGGTAATTCCTTACAATATGAACTATACATGTTCCTTTAATGAACTGGACAATGTCCTATTAATGACTGTACAATGGTTCCTAAAATCGAACCGGTACAATGTTCCTAATCCATGAACGGTGCAGTGTTCCTAATAATGAACTGTTGACAATGGATCCTATTAATGCACTGTATCAGTGTTCCACATAATTAACTGTTACAGTGTTCCCATAATAACTGTACACGTGGTTCATATTAATGAACTGACATGTGTCTCATTAAGGAACTGGTACATTGTTCCTGTTAAAGAAATGTACAGGTTCCTGTTAATAAAATGACAATGTTCTATTATGTACTGTAAAGTGTTCCTATTAATGAAACTGACAATGTTTCCTAATAATGAAGTAACATTTCCCATAATTGATTGACATGTTCCTATCATGATTGTACAGTGTTCCTATTAATGAACGTTACATGTTTCTGATTAATGACAGACTGTATCCGTGTTCCTATTAATGATTGCACAGTGTTCCTATAATGGAATTGTACATGTTCCTCATAAAATAAACTGTACAATGTTTCCTATAAATAACTGTACAGTGTTTCTATTAAAGGGACACTAAACTAAAAATACATACTTTGCCTTATTCTTTTTAGATTTTTAGTGCTGTTAGGACATAATTCTTTTTTGCTTTCGCATACTTCCTTTCACAGATCTCCTCATGTCCTGTTCAGTTACGTAGTTGTATGCATGTCTCCTCTCTGTGTACTCCACCCCCTAAAAAAAAGGAAGCAAAAGGCCAGAACAAAGAAAAAAAAGATTGTAAGATTGGTGGTAATTAAATCCTAAATTACGGTATGATTAGTTAAAAATGATTTGCACAGTTTACATGTCCTTTATAGAACTACCCAGTGTTTCTATCTTGATACACTGTAACAATTTTCCTAATAACTGAACGCACCAATGTAGCCTATAATAAACTGTACAGTGTTACATAATGAAACTGTTACAGTGTTCCTAGTTAATGAACTGTACATGTTCCTATAAATGAACTTTACAGTGTTTTCCTATTAAAGGGACACTAAAACTAAAAATAATTACTTGCCTTTATTCTTTTCTAGAGTTTTAGTGCTGTTAGGAACATAATTCTTTTTGCTTCCATACTTCCTTTCACTAGATTCTCCTCATGTCCTGTTCAGCTTACTGCGTGTGAGTAGCATGTCTACTCGTCGGTGTATCCACCCCTAAAAAAAAAGGGGAGATGGAGCAAGGCCAGAAAAGAAAAAAGCAGATTTACGATTGCGTGGTATGTAAATCACTAATTACTGTATGATTTAGTTAGAAAATGATGTTGCACAGTTTACATGTCCTTTAATGAAAACAACAGTGTTTCTATTTATTTAAACTGTACAATGTCCCTAATAGAACTGCACAATGTACCTATTAAAAACTGTACATGTTCCTAATATGAAACTGTACCAGTTGTTTCCTATTAAGAGACGTACAATGTTCATATTAAATGTACTTACAGTGTTCCTATTAATGAACTGTACATGTTCCTATGATGAAACTGTACAAGTTCCTAATCAGAACGGTCGTGTTTCCTAATAATGAACTGTACAGTGTTCCCATAATTAATCTGTACAATGTTCCTATTATGAACTGTACAAATGTTCCTATTGGTGAAACTGTACAAGTTCCTAATAGAACTGTACAATGTTTTCCTAGTAATGAACTGTACAAGTTCCTATTAATAAACTATACAGTTGTTCTATTAATGGAACTGTACAGTGTTCCTGTTAATAAACTGTACAATGTTCTATTAAGTACTGTAAAGGTTTCCTATGAAGAACCTGTCAACAATGTTCCTAAATAATAAATGTACAATTTCCCCTATATTGAATGTACAATGTTCCTTCATCACTGAATTGTACAACAGTGTTCCATTAGATGTAATTATACTTACGTGTTTATAAGACTGTACAGTGGTCTTAATGAACTTGTATCAATGTTTCCTATTAATGAACTTACAGTGTTTCCTATTAATGAACTACAGGTCCTATTATGTACTGTAGCAGTTGTGTCCAATATGAACTGTAACATGTCCTAAATGAACTGAACATGGTCCTATAATGAACCATTCAATGTCCCTATTAAACACTGACATGTCTAATCTGAACTGTGCAGTGTTTCCTAATATGAATGTACATGTGTCCTATTAATGAACTGTCAACAGTGTTTCCTATTAATGAACTGTACAGTGTTCCTATTAATGTAACTGTACACTTGATCCCCATTAATGAACTATACGTGGTTCCTGTAATGAACTGTACAGTGTTCATATAATGAACTGTACGAGTCCATAATTAACTGCACAGTGTTCTATTAATATACTGACACGTGTTCTATTAATAACTGGTACAGTGTTCTTTTAATGAAATGTACACTGTTCCTATGAACCAACTGTACAATGTTCCTATTATAACCAACTGTATCAGTGGTCCATAATAAACAGTACCCAATGTTCCTAATAATGAAATGTACAGTGTTCCTATTAATAAATGTACAAGTTCCTATTATAATCAAACTGCCACGTAATTCCTAATAATGAAATCTGAACAGTGTTCCTTTTAGAATTGTACTGTTCGCTGTTAATGAACTATACAAAGGTTTCCTATTAATGAATGTACAGTGTTCAAAATAATGAACAGTATGTTTCCTATTAAGAACTGTACAATGTTCCTAATAATGACAACAGCACAATGTTCCTATTAAAAAAATAGTGTTCCTATTAAGAACGGTAAGGCTAAAATCGAAATGTACCAATGTTCCTATTATGAAACTGTACAATGTTCCTTTAATGAACTGTACAAGTGTTCCTATTAATGACTATAATCTTTAAGCACGAAATGTTTCTAATATGAAATGTACATTGCCCTCCTATTATTGAACTGACGTGTTTTTTTTGTCCTATTAATGAACTGTAAAATGTTTCTATATCAATGTTTCCTATTAATCAAATGTTCCTATTAAATGAACTGATTTCTTATTAATGAATGTACAGTTGTTTCTTAGTTATGACTGTTCATGTTCCTTTAATGAGCCTGGTATAACATTTTCATACTATGAGCTGTTACAGGGTTCCTATTAATGAACTGTACAGTTCCTATTTAGTAAACTGTACATTGTTCCTATTAAAACACGTTACATTATTCCTATTAATGAACGTTACAGGTGTAGTATTAATAAACTGTCAATGTTTTCCTATTAATGAACTGTACAGTGTTCTATTAATGAAATTGTACCAGTGTTTCCTATTAATAAACAGTACATGTCCTATTAATGAACTGTAACATGTTCCTGTTAGAACTGTACAATGTTTCCAATTAAGAACTGTAGAATTTTCCTAATAACGAACGTTACATTGTTCTATTAATGAACTGTACATGTTCCTATAATTGAACTGTTACACGTGTTCCAGTTCATGAACTGTTTAATGTTCCTATTAATGACGGTACATGCTCCTATTAATGAACTGTACAGTGTTCCTATTAATCACTGTACGTATTCCTAATAATGCTGTACAGGTTCCTTACTGAACTGTACATGTCCTAAAAGAACATGTTACAGTGTTGTAATTAATCACTGTACCAGTTCCTATTAATCAACTGACGTATTCCATAATGAACTGGCAACAGGTTTTCCTTTTAATGAACTGCTAAATGTTCTATAAAGGAACTAAACATGTTTCTGTTAATGAACGTGACAGTGTTCAAAAGAATGAACGTGTATTGTTTCAAAAAAACACTAATTTAGGAACTTACAATGTTCCTGTTAGAACTGTTACAACTGTTTTCCAATTAATGAACTGTAAATGTTCCTAATAACGAACTTCAGTGTTCGCTATTAAATGAACTGTACAGTGTTCCTATTAAAAGAAACTGTACAGTTTCTCCTATTAATGAAACCACTGTTCAGTCCGTATTAATGAACTGTACATTGCCTCCTATTATTAACTGACTGTTTCCTAGTAAAGTCAAGGTACAGTACTCCTAATAATGGAACTGTACAGTGTTCCTTTATGAACGTTACAATGTCCTAATAATGAAATGTACAGTGTAGATTAATAACTAGTACAATGTTCCTATTAATCAACTGTAGTCAGTATTCCTAATAATGAACTGTACAGTGTTTCCTTTAATGAACGATACATGTTTTTATTGAATGAACTATACAATGTTCCTGTTAAATTAACTGTACAGTTGTTCAAATAAATGAACTGTATGTGTTTCCAGTTGGAACTGTAAATGTTCCTAGTAATGAACTGTACAATGTTCCTATTAATGTACTGTACAGTAATCCATTAATGAACTGTACAATGGTCCTAATAACTGACGGTCCCAATTCCCCATAATGACTTACAATGTTCCTAATCATTGAACGATGCGTGTTCCTAATAATGAACTGTACAATGTTCCTATGTAATGAACCTTACATGTTCCCAATAATACACTGTACATGTTCCTATTATGAACTGTACAGTGTTCTTATAATGAACTGTACAGTGTGTCTTATTAATGTAACTGTACAATGTTCCTATAATTGAAACTGTACAGGTGAGTTCCTATGAATGAAAGTACAGGTGTTCGATTTAATGTGACTGTGACAATGTCCTATAATGGACTGAACAATGGTCCTAATAAGTGAACCATTCAATGTCCCTATTAATCAATGTACAATTCCTAATCATGAACTGTGCAGTGTTACTAATAATGCAACTGTACACTAGTTCCTATTAAGAACTGCACCGATGTCCTATTAATGAACTGTACAGTGTTCCTATTAATGAACTGTACATTGATCCTATTAATACTATGACAGTGTTCCTGTTATTAACTGTTACAGCGTGTTCCTATTATGAACTAGACGGGTTCCTATTAATTAACTGCACAGTTTTCCTATTAATCGAACTGCCACAGTTTCCTATACATCAATTGTACAGTGTTCTTATTAATGAAATGTACATGCTTCTATGAACCCTGTACAATGTTCCTATTACCAATGTACAGTTTTCCTATATAAAACTGTACAATGTTCCTAATAGATGAAATGTATCAGGTTCCTATTAATAAACTGTACAATGTTCCTATTAATCAACTGCACGTATTCCTAATAATGAAACTAAACAGTGTTCCTTTTATGAACTGTAACAGTGTTCCTGTTATTGAACTATAACAATGTCCTATTAATGAACTGTACAGTGTTCAAATAATACACCGTATGTGTTCCTATTAGGAACTGTTACAATTTTCCCTTATAATGAACTGCACAATGTTTCCTATTAAATAACTTAGTGTTCCTATTAAGGAAACAGTACAATGTTCCAAATAATGACTGTACAAGTTTCCTATTACTGGACTGTACAATGTTCCTATTAATGAACTATTACAATGGTTCCCTATTAATCAACTGTACAGTGTTCCAATAATAAATGACATTGTTCCTATTAGCTGAACTGTCAGTGTTCCTATTAATGACGTTTAAATGTTTCATTAATTCAAAATGTTTCCTAGTAATGCAACTGTTCCTATTAATGAACTGTTACAGTGTTTCCAGTTTATGAAGTTTTCAATTCTATTAATGAGCTGTACATTGTTCCTACTAATGAACTGACAGTGTTCCTATAATTAACTGTACAGTGTTCTATTAGTAAACTGTACAGTGTTCCTATTAATAAACTGTACATGATTCCTATTAATTGAATGTACAGTGTTAAGTATTAAAAACTGTACAATGTTCCTATACGTTTCTCTATTAATGAAACTGTACAGTGTTTCCTATTAATGAAATGTACTTGGTATACGACTTGATCCTATTAATGAAACTGTACATGTTCCTATTAATGAACTGTACAAGTTTCCTGTTATGAACGTACATATGTTCCAATTAATGAACTGTTAGAATGTTCATAATAACGAACTGACGTGTTCCTATTATGAACCTGACAGTGTTCCTTTAATGACTGAAAATGTTCGTATTAATCAAATGTTCCTATTAATGATCGTTCTATAATTGAACTGTAACAGTATTTTCTGTTATGAATGTTCAATGTTCCTATTATGAGCTGTACATTGTTCCTAGTAATGAACTGTACATGTTCCTATTAAGAGAACTGTTACAGTTTCATATAGTAAAACGGTTGTACAAGTGTTGTCCTATTAAGAAACTGTACATTGATCTATTAATGAACGTACAGTGTTACGTATTAATAAACTGTACCAATGTTCCTATTAATAACTGTTACAGGTTCCTATTAATTGAAATGGACAGGTGTCCTATATAAAAACGTACATTGATCCTATTAATGACCTGTAACTGTTCCTATTAATGACTGTACAATGTTCCTGTTAATGAACTGTACAATGTCCAATTAATGAAAACTGGTCACTATAACGAAAATGGTGTCATAACTACATTCTTAAGCTGTACAGTGCTTCCTATTAAGAACTGTAATCATTAAGACTGTACTCTTATTATGAATTGAACATGTTCATAACACGTCGTATTCCTATATGAATGACGTGTTCCTTAATGATGACTGTCAAGTCCTATAATAATTAAGTTATATAGACTGTTCTATACACTTCGTTCCAAAATCGGTAGTTATGTGAACTATGTCTAATAACATAGTGTTCCTGATTATGAACACTGTACAGTGTTCCTAAAATGAACTGTATGGTCCAGTTAGGAATTCAATGTTCCTAAGATGAACTGATCCATGTTCCTAATAATAAATAGAGTGTTTTATTAATAACTGTACAGTATCATAATAATGAACGTTTACAGTGTTCCCTTTTAACTCAAGTTTATTAATGAACTTACATATGTTCCTGGTTAATGAACTTGTACAGTGTTCTAAAAGATAACTGTAGTGTTCCTATTTATGAAACTGTACAATGGTTCCTATAAGAACTACTGTCCCATAGAACGTTTTTCCTATTAATAAACTATAGTGTTTTTGCGTGCTATTAATGAACTGTACAAGTTCCTTATAATGAACTGTACAGTGTTCCTATAATGAACTGTCAATGTTCCTTATAGACATCTTATGAATGAAGCAGTGTCCTATTAATAAATGTACATGTGTTCCCTATAATGACTGTACAAGTGTCCTATTAATGAAGCGTACAGTCGCTCTAATAAATATCATACATGTATCCTTGTAATCCTTTGAACTGTACAATGTTTCTAATAATGAAGTACATGTTCCTATTAAGAAACTGTACATGTTCCATAATGAATGTTACAGGGTTCTTCATTAATCACTGTACATGTCCATTCAAGTTCTTCACTATTAATCACCTGTACATGTTCCTATTTTACCTGTACAGATTTCTTGATGTAATATGGTACAGTGTTCCTATAATGAACATGTACAGTGTTCTCTGATAATGAATTGTTTAGTCCATTAATGATTCCAATTCTTATAAGACTGCACATGTCCTATTAATAAATGATAACAGTATTCCTATTAAGTGAATGTACAATGTTCCTATATACTGAACTGTAAGCAGATGTTCCTATTAATGAACTGAGGTACAGTCAATGTACGTGCCAAAAGAAACTGTAACATGTTCCTATTATTTAAGTCAGTTCCATATGTGTACAATGTTCCTTATGACTTACATTTCCTATATAATACATCTGTAAGAATCTACATATTCTAATCATGGACCTGTACACGTTCCTATTCATGCAAGCTGAGCAATGTTCCTAATCATGGATCAGTACAGTGTTCCTATAATGAAACAGACATGTTCCTAGTAAGATGTACATGACATTAAGTGACTGTGATTAATCCTAATATGGCTACAGTTCGACATAATGATTTACATTTTTCCTATATATGAACGTACAGATGTTCCTATTAATGAACCGTAAACATGTTCCTTATTAATGAACTGTACAATGTTCCTATTAATGAAACTGTAATGTTCGCTTTAATGAACTTAAAGTGTTACTATTTGACTAATGTTATAATAAACTGTGACACGTGTTCCTAATAATGAAACTGTACAGTGTTTCCTATAATGACATGTACAATGTTGTCCTAATAATGAACGTTTTCACATATGTTCCTTTTAATGAACTGTACAATGTTTCCTATTAATGACCTGTACAATTTCCTATAAATGATCTACAATTTCCTATTCATGGACTGTACAGTGTCATATTAATGAAGCCTACAATGTTTCCTAAGTCATGTGACTGTTACAGTGTCCTATTATGAAACTGTACCGTTCCTAGTAATGAACTTGTTACACTGATCCTATGAATGAAACTTGGTCAATGTTACATGTTCCTTATCATGACTGTACAAGTTTTCCTATTAATGACTTTACCAATTTTCCTAATAATGAACCGACAGTATGTTCCTATTAATGAACCGTAAAATGTTCCCTTTTAATGAAACTGTACAAGTTTCTATTAATAAGCTTACATGTTCCTATTACAATGTTACTACTGTTACCTGTCATACTGGTACAATGTTTCCTATAATCAATGTGTACATGTTCCATATAATGACTGCACATGTTTTAGATGAACCTACGTCCTACAAATGAACCTACAGTTTCCTATAATGACACTGTACAGTGTTCCTAATAATGAACGTCCAGTGTTACTATTAATGAGAACCGTTACAAATGTTCCTATTAATGACCGTAACATGTTCCTATTATGAACCGACCGAATGTTCCTATTAATTAACTGTACCAGTGTTTCCCTTCAATAATGAACCTGTACGTGTTCCTATAATGGAAGCCTTTACAGTTTTTCCTAATAATGACTGTACAGTGTTCCTCTTAATGAACTGTACAATGTTCCTATTAATGAACCGTACAATGTCTCTATTAATGACGTACAATGGTCCTCTTAAGAGACTGTACAGGTGTTCATATTAATGAAACAACAATGTTCCAAATCATGAGACCGTTACCATGTTCCTATTATGACCGTACAATGTTCCTATAATGAAAACCGTACAATGTTCCTATTAATGAACCAGCAATGTTCCATAATGAACCGTGCAATGTTCCTATTAATAACTGTACATGGTCTAATAATGAACTGTTCAATGTCCCTATTAATGATGTCAATGTCCTAACATAATTGTCAGTATTCCTAATAATGACTGTACAGTGTTCCTATTAATAAACTGTACAGTGTTCCTATTAATGAACCGTACAATGTTCCTATTAATGAACCGTAAAATGTTCCCTTTTAATGAACTGTACAATGTTCCTATTAATGAACTGTACAAGGTCAGTTAAGACCGACAATGTTCCTATAATGAACCTACAATGTTCCTATTAATTAACTGTACAGTGTTCCTAATATGAACTTACAGTGTTTATTAATGACTGTTAAGTTTTTCTAATAATGAACTGTACAGTGTTCCTATGATATAAACTGTACAGTTGTTCCATTTAATGAACCGTACAATGTTCCTATTAATGAACCGTAAAATGTTCCCTTTTAATGAACTGTACAATGTTCCTATTATGAACTGTACAATGTTCCTATTAATGAACTGTACAATGTTCCTATTAATCAACTGTACAATGTTCCTAATCATGGACTGTACAGTGTTCCTATTAATGAACCGTAACATGTTCCTAATAATGAACCGTACAGTGTTCCTATTAATGAACTGTACAGTGTTCCTAATAATGAACCGTACAGTGTTCCTATTAATGAACCGTACAATGTTCCTATTATGAACCGTACAATGTTCCTATTATTAACTGTACAGTGTTCCTAATAATGAACTGTACAGTGTTCCTATTAATGAACTGTACAGTTTTCCTAATAATGAACTGTACAGTGTTCCTCTTAATGAACTGTACAATGTTCCTATTAATGAACCGTACAATGTTCCTATTAATGAACCGTACAATGTTCCTATTAATGAACTGTACAGTGTTCATATTAATGAACCGTACAATGTTCCTAATCATGGACCGTACAATGTTCCTATTAATGAACTGTACAATGTTCCTATTAATGAACCGTACAATGTTCCTATTAATGAACCATGCAATGTTCCTATTAATGAACCGTGCAATGTTCCTATTAATAAACTGTACAATGGTCCTAATAATGAACTGTTCAATGTCCCTATTAATGAACTGTACAATGTTCCTAATCATAAATTGTACAGTATTCCTAATAATGAACTGTACAGTGTTCCTATTAATAAACTGTACAGTGTTCCTATTAATGAACCGTACAGTGTCCCTATTAATGAACCGTACATGTCCCATTAATGAACCGTACAATGTTCCATTAATGAACCGTACAATGTTCCTATTAATGAACTGTACAATGTTCCTATTAATGAACTATAAACTGTTCCTATTAAATCGTCAATGTTCCTATAATGAACCATACATGTTCCTATTAATGACCGTACATGTTCCGATACACGTACAATGTTCCTATTAATGAACCGTAACAGTGTTCCTATTATGTACTGTACAGTGTTCCTAAAATGAACTGCACAGTATTCCTATTAATGAACTGTACAATGTACCTAGTAATGAACTGTACAACTTTCCTATTAATAACTGTACAATGTTCCTATAATGAACTGCACAATGTTCCTAGGAAGGTAAATAAACAGTACGTACAAAATGTCCTACATGTAACTGTCGATTATTATGTAGTATTGGCACTCACAGTATGGTAATGGTTATTTCATTAGTGTTGTACCCATGTGGTTCCAATATCATTCACCATGATAAAACTCTTCTAATGACGATCTGGTATCAATCTAGCAATGTATTTAATGTGAGAGGTGGTACCCCATGGTACTGCCATCACCCTATACTCTATCATAACTCTATAGGGGTTATGTACTAAATTAACAGAACAACTAGCAATATTCATATCTGTATTTGTCTTAGCGGACATTTTTAGTAGTGTGTTCACCTCAGCCAGCACCTAGTGCATCTGTGTGTGCAGTGGATGTGTTTTGTATTGTATCTGTGTGCAGTGTAGTGTGTAACAATCTGTGAGCGTAGTGTTCTGTGATGTATTGTACCTGTGTGCAGTGTATGTGTGTTTATCTGTGTGTGTGTGTGTGTGTGTGTGTATTGTATCTGTATGTGTAGTGTATCTGAGTGTGTAGTGTATCTGTGTGCAGTGTAGTATGTTTGTATTGAATCTGTGTGCAGTGTATGTGTGTGTAGTGTATCTGTGTGTAGTTTATTTGTGTGTGCAGTGTATGTGTGTAACACATCTGTGCACGTAGTGTATCTGTGTGTGTATTGTATCTGTGTGCAGTGTGTGTGTATTGTATCTGTATGTGTAGTGTATCTGAGTGTGTAGT
>JAACNH010006172.1:0-18061 GCA_019447015.1 Hymenochirus boettgeri
TGGGGGAAAGAAGGGTAAAGAATTAGGGGGAAAAAGGGAATACACACGCATGCTGGTAGGTAAAACAAGGGAGAAAAAAAAATGGAAGAAAGGGAAAGAGCAGCAGTCCCTCCAATCGTGCATGCAGAAGAACAATGCAACCAGGCTAAAAAAGTGTAACAGAAAAAAGGAGGACACTGGTACCCTGGCAACCAGCAAACTTCCCGAACAGCAGACAACCAGGCGCATAAAAAAAAAAAAATACACGTCGATACACTGCAAACTGGGCAAGCAAATTCAAGCGCGTGGGGACACAACGACGGAAAACAAACAATCCCACCTTGTGTGGCTAACCAACCAATGCAACAAAAAACACCGACGCGGCACGGGTACAACCAGGCAATCTGAGGGGAAAAAGCGCCGGGACAAAATGGCAATTGGACAAAACACGTACAGGTAGCAACGATGAAAAAAAGAACTAGCCCCCGAGGGCGCCGGGTAAAAAGTAAAGTGCAAAACAAACAGGTCGGACACATATAATGGTGGTGGGTACAAAACCAAAAGACAAGCTAGGGAAAAAAACGGCCCCCTCAGACACACGACACAGGCATAAAAAAGTGCTACACAGCGGGATGGAAAATAACGGTGAGGGAAAGTATAGCGGAGAAACTGGGGCGGCATGGGAGGGGACACGGAAACAAAGTAATGCCGGGGACATCCCATACTCATGCACACAAGAGCGCGACGTAAAAACAAAGGGGTACGTACGATCCATTGCTGTCAAACAATACCAAAGTGTACAAACATGGCAACCAACCAGCACGTTCTCCCCCTGCACCACCACACACCCTCTGGCAACACCACACAATCCCCCTGGCACTACCACCACACACCCCTGGCACCACGAACACTTCCCCTGGCACTAACAGCACTCCCCCTCAACCACGCACACACACTCCGGGGCCCTGGCACCACCAGCACATCCCCCAGCACCAACAGCATATCCCCCTGGCAACACCAGCACACCACACCCCTGGCACCACCAGCACACACACCCTGGCCACCAGCACATCCCCCTGGCACCACCAGCACTCCCCCTTCACCCTCCCCGAGTCCCCCTGGGCCCTGGCACCATTATGTTTATTGCACACTGAACTGTCTGCAACATAACACAACCCCCCTGGCATACATTTTTGTAGAAAATTAAATATTATTACATTTAGGTACCGGTGGCTCAGTGGCTGTCCAGCAAGCAGATGAACTTAGCAATGCTGTCCATCTCCTCTCCTGCGCGCAGTTTTTTTACGGATCCAGCTTAGGTGTGGCAGCGGGAAAAATGTACGTTCCCCCACATAATCACTCACAACAGACGCACAGCATAGTGATGCGCTGTGCGCCAACATCTGAGGAACCACCAATGATTGAAACCTCCAGTGCGAGTCTGCCAACTCCTGATTGGAAGCCAGGGTTGGCCCCCCACGACTCCAGTACTTTTAAGGGTAAATGCCCAAAATTTGTAAAATAGAACTGGGCCCATGGATGGCTCCCGATGGGCACCCTTGGCATCCAGCCCACGGCACTGCCTCAGGTGCCTTGTCCATAATCGGCCCTGGTGCCAGGGGGAGGGGCTGGGTGATTGACAGTTCTTTACTGACCAGCTGTGCCCGCCATCTTCAAAAAGTAAAAATTCCCAGAGCTAAAAAACAAATAGGAAGGTCAGAGAAGAGAAAAAAAAAACAGACTTAAGATTGGTGGTATTATCCTTAACAATTACCGTGTGATTGGTTAAAATAATTAGGGCAAGTCCAGCCCCAAAATGAAAACTTACATGCAGTAATTACCCCCCAAAACCCTAAACGGTAATAGTTTGAAATGTGAAATATATAAGTCTAACCTGAAATCCTGCACATGTCCTGTTTCCCCTGTTTCTGCTTCCTGGTTCTTCCAGCTAGCAACTGTCACTTATGGATTGACAGTTGACATCACAGCCAATGCCCTGTCTGCCTCTTCTGAGCATGCCCAGGCTCTACAGGCTCAGTACAGGTTTCTAAATTTCTCAGTTTCCATGAGGCATTCAGAAGCATAACAGCATACAGTAATGAATTCATAGGACAAACTATATATATCAAACATATTTTAATGAGGCCATTCTTTCTAAAAGATGTTCTTATGAGGTGGATTTGCCCTTTAAAGATGCCAATTCTGGTCCAATTCTTTCAACTTGCCAGGCAGTCTATGGAACAGAGAGTCATGCACAGTCAGTATTACTGGTCTCGATCAAATTGATTGGAAATACTGGCTTGTGTTGTCAGGTTTAAAAGGGGTATTGTGGTATTTTAAAATGGTTCAACAAGCTGATCACTACCCGCTGACCCAGTTTTTCAAAACAGTATAGGGAAAATGTTGCTAGCTGAGGTAAAGTATATTTCCAGAGGGGCAAAAACAATATACATAGATAATGTAATAACAATACTGATTTTAGTATTAGCATTTAAAAGGTTGATATCTATCGGGCTGTATACTAATCTAATCACGGTATTAACTAAATGCATAAACTGTACACACACACGGGGGTGCAACCATCCTATTACAGCTGCTAGTCTGCTCATAATCATACATCTACTTGATAAATGATCACCTGTAACTCTAATAGTCTGTGCATGGCTGCCAACTATTGATTTAATTAATGTATAAATAAATATCTCTAGGGACAACAACTGCTGGGATTGCGATGAAAAATGAGCCTACACAGTGCATCTTATCTGTAATACGGTACCAGCCAAAATTAATAGGCACAATGGATTACAGCTTACAGCATGTCCCACTCTGTATCAGAGACTTGTATGGGTTTAAAGCAGACAGGGCACATCCATTACCAACTCATGGTCCACAACCCTTTGAGCTTGAGGGTTCCACACTCAAAACTGTCCTTGGAGTGATTTCTCACTTTTCAAGTGTTCAACATTTTCAGGAAGTTTTTCTTTTTTTTGGCAAAATCAGAGAGAAAAGGTTTGGAAATATCGGTTAAGTCACGCTTGCGGTTCGCTACCACTTAGCGCAACTTTAGCTACATGTTGTGCAGGGATGCGCGGTTTATTAAACGACACCTGTGCACCGCGTACTCGTGATTCAATATCGCGTTTGCGCATCTTTTGGGATTTACCCACGTGCGCAAATGCGATATTAAATCACTTTTGCAATATTTTCCCAAAACTATAGTGAAGCAATAGTGAACGAAGCCTAAGTGTGTCCCTCAGTCTGGTTTCCCCCTGTACTACGTATAGGGAGCTGGCCACAGACAATAATTGTCCCTATACTTTTAATAGGGAAAGTGCTCATCTTTTAAAATTGTTACAGTGTGTGCCCAGCTTAAAACAAAAAAAATGGTGACTTGTCAGTTATCAGCCTGCAACCCCAACTGCTTTTTGACCAGTTTTTTAACATGCATTTATAACCATATTTAAAGGGTATGTCCCCCTTAAAATTTTTTGCTATATCATTCCCCTGTCCCCCCAGCCCAACCGCTCTATTTATTTTATAGAAAGTTCCCCAAACTTTACTTACCTGCTGCAGTACCATGCCAACTTCTCCCGGAGGCCAGATAGGGGGCAGAGTCCATATGGACTCTGCTATCCTCTGGTGGGCAGTTTTTGGGACTTTGGGGGGGACTACAGAACCTTATGGAGCTGGGATGTAGGTAAGGATTAAACTACACTACACATGGGTCAGTAGTGGAGGGGATTATAGTTTTGGGGGTGGACATGCCCTTTAATCATAACTTCTTTTACTTCTGGAAAAGGTATCTCCTGCTCCCTCTTCTCTATGAACTATTTATAGTTTGTTCATGTTCAGAGGAGGCATAGCAGGGAATCAGCAGTCAATCATTGGTTGAGATGTCAGCAGTACAGCCTTGATTGACTGCATGGAAGAGGACCAGTTTAGTCTGCCAAAATGGGGACATGCCCTTTATCAAAAACTCTGTAAGTTTACATGACCTTAAAGTTTAACAACATTTAATCCATGGCACAAGACTCTACCCAAATTCTTTTTGTTAATTTGTTTGGCAATTAAATTTTAGTGCTGCATTTTAACATCATTTACTATAAGGCGGGCGGTAAGCAGACGGAAGTCTAAAGGAGCCCATACATTAGGTGACTTAACACCTGACAATCACAAACCATGATCTGTCCAGTGGAAACATAGCTAGAACATCAGAAGGTAAATTGATGCACTGGTCAATATATATGAAACAATATCTGTTGTATTCATTAGATCAACTGGACTTGAAGTTTAGTTCTTGAAGATCTAACTTCAAGTCCAGTTGATCAATATTGAATACTAAGATATTCCATGACCTGGATGAATGAGAACCTCACAAGCATATGAAAACAGTTAACCCCAAAAAGTATATATTTACCATAAGTACAGTTTTTTCATAGAAATATAGCACCTGTAAATACACCAGCTTTCTAAACAATCTCCTAAGAATTGTATACATGTATATACCAGGCTGGCTATCCTTTTTATCTACGGTATAAAATATATAATCTATAATACTAAAACCAATTAAATACTGCATGGCTGTATATCAGCACTATTAAAAAATACGGTGCACTCGGTGACCCTTTAAGAGATTATACTTCCAAAAGTCTCAATTAGTTTCCAAACTAATTTACCCCAGTCCCAGATCAAATTCAATGTATAAATAATGGTTTGTGTTCCTGATCGATATTGAAAACAGCAACAGTGTATAGTTTGTTTTAATTGAAAACAGCAACAGTGTATTGCCTGAGGAACCTGAGAAGGTGAAACGCGTTGCGATATTACGTTGCTATATCCTGGAATATTTTTGCTTGATATTGTGACTGTCTACATATTACTGGGTCACAGAATGCACAATATTTTTTAAGTGCTGATTACAGAGATGCAGTATTAATTGGTTTTAGTGTTTATAGATTTTATATTTTATAGATATTAGGCTGGCACGACACTTTTATATACCTGTGTATACAATTCTTAGGAGATTGTTTTGAAAGCTAGTGTATTTACAGGTGCTATATGTCTATGAAAAACATTACTTATGGTAATTGTCCTTTTGGGGTTAAACTTTTTCAAATAGTTTGTTATTGCATTCCTGTTAGGAATGCTGTTTATAGCCTAGGTGGGATCCAGGCTATTACCCCGTTTATTTTTAGATTTATTTGGTACGGGTTTGTAATTTTGTGTGTGGTTCTGGTCAATGTAACAAACAATTTGACATTCATGTCAGGTTGAATCATCTAACATAGAGCCAGTGTATGGTAACATAAATCTAGGGTTCCCATCTATAACTAAACACTCATGAATTCCACAGCCTGCAAGTTTAAGTATCAGTTCATTAAACGCATGTTGTATGGCTTCACCTGAAACACAGCAGCCTGCATCATGCATCTAATGTTAATACTAATCATCATTTTAGCAGTCTGATTATACATTTTGAATTAAAGGGGAAGTTGCAACTATTCTATAACCACACTCATTCAACTTAATATATGTACTGCCCAATTACACACCACATTAACAATTAATGTACATTAATTTATCTAAAGGCTGACCATCCTGCAATCATTCAATTACAGCCCAAACTTATATTTGTTGAGAGGTAGATTATATAGTTTACCAACAGCTAAAGGGTTACTCCATGGAGATCTATGTGTAAAGGAATGCATTAATGAATCTGCTTTAGGTGCCCACAAACACCCCCCCAGTCCTGCAGTTAATCAGCCTTAGTTTTGTCTTGAAAACAATAAATCTTTACTTACACTTGTGACTCCTACAATTGCAGCCTCCAGGAAAATAGAAGCGACCGCAGAAGGCACAGCTTGCACAATAACCCCATCCTTCTCTCTGTCTAGGGTTCCAGCCTCCACAGGCCTTTACCCGAGCAGCAGCACAGCTCAGCTCAGCTCAGCCTCAGCTTTCACCAAGTACTCAGGAAGGGGGAGCTGACCAGTCTGGACACGGGGCCAATGATCCCAGGGCATTTCCAGGAAACATCCCTCCCCTGCAGCCTGGGATTGATTGGTATGGCTCATGTGGACATTGCACAACTGGAGACCTGAGGGTAAACAAGGCGGCCCCGCAGAGTGTTTTGATCCTGCCCAGAGAGGATGCAGTCCATCAGCAGAGTCTGTATACACATTGCTACAAAGTGCTGCTGACTCAGATTTCACATGGTGATGCAGCTGGGACTCTGCAGGGGAAGGACATTCAGAAGGAGAGGATTTAGAAGGACAATTGGATTACTTAATGGGTGTGGTACAAGACACATCATGTGATAGACCGTATTAATGGACTGAACTCATAATAGGGCCTTTTGTTCTTTGGAGCAAATTAAAGTCTGGTGGGCCTAGACCAGGGTTTCTCAATGGGTGTGCCGGGGCACACTGGTGTGACTTAAAAAATATATATATGATAGAATTATAACACAGTAAATGTAGTGTAACTTTACATTGATTTAAATACAATATACACCGTAAAGTGAATAAAATATGGGTAATTACACTTTAGTCGAACATTAGGAATATAGGTGTGCCTCGAAAAAATATTAAAAAATAATAATTGTAGGAAAGGTGTATATGTATGTGTGTACTTTCTCACTATTACCATTTAAATGACCATCAGTAATGTATATAAAGAATAGCACTGACTTATATTAGTACAAACACAAATATCAAAATACATAAACTTACTTACAGAGCTGAGATCCCTATTTCAAATGGAATGGTCAAATAGCAGCTTAAACCACACCCCTGTGTCTGCTCCATGTGAAAGGAATGTATCCAAAAGTTTCTGTCTGCTACACGGGATATGATGTGTATTGGACATATACACTAAGGCTCCTCATATACCACTCCAGCCTGCAGGTGGCATCAGTGAGTAATAAAAGACAAGACACCCCTGCTCTATATGGTTAGGAGGAAAGAAAGTAAAAGTAGATTGAGGTGTGTGCTTTGGAGAGATATTTGCACACAAGATCCTGTGTATAGATCCTGTTACCACCTGTTGGGGAGGAAAATTATTGGACAGACAATTTACCTTATTGGATACAAACTCTGAGCCCACAATAGTGTCACCAACTTATAAGGCACACACTATACAGGTATGGTCAATATTCAAAGTGGTGCACCATAGACAGTGACACCCCGATTACTGCACATGTTATGTGGGGAACCTGTTTATGTGCACTGTCTGCTTTGTGCCAGACCACCAAAGTAACCCACTGTGTGCCATGCTACCCATAATCATTCCATAAAGCAGTGATCTGGTAACAAATGGTGGCGGCGGTGCTGGTAATACCATTTATTCTCCTGTTTTCTTTGCATATTTGTTGTCTGTATTAAGCTATGGAGGCTGCTGCTGAAAGTATTGATTTAAATCCTCCTGTCCCGGTACCTGCAGATGAAATTCCCCAATTAGACTCCATAGCTCTACCAGGCCCAATTGCCAACCTTTTTTAAACCTGATCATTTGATGGGGTAACTAGGGAGTGGACTGATTGGCTAGAACATTTGAATTGGCACCTTTATTAATGGTTGGGAGGAAGTGCCGCTGGCAAGTCCTTAGCCTTTTGCTTAGTGGTAGCCAGGCATGTATACCAAGGATTTACTGTAATACTAAAATATAAAGCAGTTATCAGTTATTAAAAATTGCTCTGAAGCTTTTTTTCAATTAGATCTGTATAAAAGAGTATATAAAGGATAACATTCCTTAGATAAACTGGGAATGAGAAATGTTTATTTATACGTTAGATATTGGAAATACTACTATAATAACATGATGTTATGAGGTACCTTCTGTTATAATTATGAGGTACCATCACCAGACCCTCAGACCTGCAGACTGAGGGTCTCAGCCTCAGACTCTCAGACCTACATGATTATCCTATTTGGTTCCTCTGGAAGATGGTGACTGTCTGAGTACAGTTTTTAAATATACCTGTGTAAAGATTCTAGATCCACACATAGCAAAACATACACACACATATTCCATTGTGCACCAATGGGCACACTTTTGCTAGTAATATATAATAATTATATAAATAATATTATATATAATATATATATATATATAAGACACACACACAATGGCACAGCCTTTCATTAGATGCTATACAACTAGATACCGGTGATATATACATATCTATCTATCTCTATCTACCTACCTGTCTATATATCTATCTGTGTATCTATCTATATTCTATTTATTCATCACATACTATCATCTACATATCTATCTATCTATATAATGTGTATCATCTATCTATCAATCATTTATCTGTGTATCTATCATCTATGTATCTGTGTATCTATCTATCTATCTGTGTATCTATCTATCCATCTATCAATCATCTATCTACATATCTATCTATCTGTGTATCTATCTATCTATCATCAATCTATATATCCGTGTACTATCTATCAATCTATCTGTGTATCTACTATCCATCTATCAATCATCTACGTATCTATTATCTATCCATGTTTCTATCAATCATCTATCTATTATCTATGTATCCATCTATCTATCTATTATCTATCCATCTATGTTCTATTTTCATACTATCTTTCCATCATGTATCTATCCATTTATCTATCTATTATCTATCCATCCATCTCTATCTCTATCTATCCATCCATCCATCCATCTATCTATCATCTATCTTTCTGTGTATCTATCTATCTATCTAATCTATTTATCTATCATCTATCTTCTGTGTATCTATCTATCATCTTTTACTATCTCTCTATCTATCATATTATATCATTTATCCATATCTATAATCTACTATCATTATTTATCTACTATATATCTATCTCTATCTACCTACCTGTCTATCTACTATCTATCTCTACCTACCTGTCTATCTATCTCTATCTATCCATCTGTCTATCTACATATCTATCCATTTATCATCTATCTATCTATCATCTATCTACAATCTATATGTATCTGTCTATCAATCTATATATCTGTGTATCTATGTATGTATCTATCTATCTATATATCTATCAATCATCTATCTATCATCACTACATATCTATCATCTATCATCATCTATATCTATCCATCTATATCTATCTATTCATCTTCTACATATCTATCCATCTATCTGCATATCTATCTATCTATTTATTATCTATCCACTCTATATATTATCTATCTATCATCTACCTGTCTGTCTATCTAATATCTATATCTATCCACCATCTATCTATCTGTGTATCTATCTATATATCTAATCTATCTATAATCTATCTATATATCTATCATCTATCCATATATCTATCATCTACTATCGGTCTAACTGTGTATCTATCCATCACTCTATCTATATATCTATCTATCTGTGTATCTCCCTATCTATCTATGTATCTATCTATCTATCTATCTGTGTATCTATCTATATATCTGTCTGTCTATCTATCTATCTGCCTATCGATTTATCTATCATTACATCCTTCTCTATCTATCTATATATCTAATCTATCTATCTATCATCTATCTATCTATCTATATATCTAATCTATCATCATCTATCTATCAATCCATCTATCAATCATCTATCTACATATTTATCTATCTATCTGTGTCTATCTACATCTATCAATCATCTATCTACATATCTATCTATCATCTATCTATCTGTGTATCTATCTATCCATCATCTATCTGTCTATCTATCTATCTGAATACTATCTATCTGTCTGTCTGCCTGTCTATCTATCATTACATCCATCCATCCATCCATCTATACTCTATCTATCTATCATCTATCTATCTGTGTATCTTTCTACTGTCTGTCTATCTATATATCTAATCTTCTATCTATCTATCTATATATCTATCATCTATCTATCTACCACCTATCTATCATCTATCAGTCTATATGTGTATCTATCCATCCATCTATCTATCTGTGTATCTATCTATCTATCTATCCTCTGTGTATCTATCTATCTATGTGTCTGTCGTCTGTCTATCTATCATATTTCTATCTTATCTATCTATCTGCCTGTTTATTATCTTCTATCTCCTATCTATCTGTGTATCTATCTATCCATCTATGTATCTATCTATCTACAGTATCTATCTATCTATCTATCTATCTATTATATATATTATCCATTTATCAATCATCTATCTACATATCTATGTATCCATCTATCTATATCTATGTATACATCTATCTATGTATCGATCTACATATCTATCTATCCATCTATGTATCTATCTACATATTATTTATCTATCCAATATCTATCATCTATGTATCTACCGAATCTATCTATCTATCTGTCTGTCTGTCAATCTATCTATCTGAATATCTATCATTATCTGTCTGTCTGTCTATCGATCTATCTATCATTACATCCATCCATCCATCTATCTATCATCTATCTATCTATCTGTCTATCTAATATCTAATCTATCTATCTATCTATCCATACATCTATCACCTATCTATCGAATCTATCTATCATCTATCCATCCATCTATCTATCTGTGTATCTATCTATCTATCATCTATTATCTATTATCTGTCTGTCTGTATATATATCATCTATCAATCATCTATCTACATATCTATCTTTATCTATCCATCTATTATCTATCCATCTATGTATCGATCTACATATCTATCTATCTACATATCTATCTATCCATCTATGTATCTATCTACATATCTATCTATCTATTATCTATCCATAATCTATCATCTATCATCTATCGAATCTATCTACTCGGCCTATCTGTGTATCTATCTGTGTATCTATCTATCCATCTGTGTATCTATCTTCTAATCGGTGAGATAGATGGATGGACAGATAGATACACAGATAGCGAGAGATAGATAGATACACAGATAGATAGAGAGATAGATAGATATAGAGAGAGAGATATAGATAGATAGATAATACATAGATACACAGATAGATAGATAGAAAGATAGATAGATGGATGGACAGATAGATACAGAAGCGGAATTCTCTGCTTACTGCATGGGGGGGGAGGAGAGGCAAGGTCCGTGGTGCAATTCTGATAGTATGACAATCATACTTTAGTTGTCTCTGAACCACAACTCCCATTATTCCACTGATAATGTCCCTTCACTGTGGGATTTGGGAGTTGTAGTTTCTTAGACTGCTGGAAAGCTGACAGGTATCTAGTCCTCATTATCAGAATGGTCTCTCCCTCCCCCCAAACCCCTACGTGCTAGTCCTTAAGTCCGTCAGGCCTCTGTCTGGAGTTACCTGTCCTTCGCTCCACTGCTCACCCGCTAGTTACCAGCCCTACGGAGACAACACACCAATCCACCATTGCATTGTTAGGGGCAACAACTAGACTATCCATCGCCATCACGTGATCACCAGATCCTGTCACTCTATTGGTCTGTAAAACACGGAGGGGCGGGGAATAGCTTTACCATAGAGAGCGGGTAGGGCTAGCTAGGTTGTTAACGACGCGGTTGCTAAGCTGGTAGTCATAGATACAGGGAGAGGGTGGGGCTAGTGATTGGCTATAACTCTAGGGGATGAGCAGGGTTACAGTATTGTATATGTTAGCCATACTACAGCAGATAATAACATGGTAACCGGTAATATCTTACCCTCCAACTGTAACGGTTTGCCCGGTATGGTACCACTTTTAAATATGCTGTACCGGGCAAAAGGCACATAACAAGTCGTACCGGAACAGGTTGCCCACCGTCACTTTAAGAAGTAGAGTAATCAGCAGCTTACGTCACACTCACACATCAGATTACAGCTAGGGACTCTGACTCCTCCCCCCCAGCAGTACGCAGAGATTCTATTCCCCTTTTCTTCCCTTGTGGTTGGTGGGCGGAGCAGCTCTGGGTCCTGGTAGCTATGGAGAGGGACAGGCAGACATACAGAGATAGATCGAAGATCGTTCGACAGACAGACAGATAGATAGATAATGATAGATACACAGATAGATAGACAGATAATGATAGGTCGATAGACAGATCGATAGATAGACAGACAGACCGATTGACACGATAGATAGATAGACAGACCGACAGATAGTAGATAGATAATGATGATAGATAGATACACAAGAGATAGATAGATAGATACACAGATAGATAGATACACTAGATAGATAGAAGATAGAAGACAGAAATACAGATAGATGGATGGATGGATGGAGAGATAGATAGATAGATACACAGAGATAGATTGATAGATAGATAGACAGATAATGATAGGTCGATAGATAGATAGCAGATCCGATAGATAGACAGACGACCGATTGACAGATAGATACACAGATAGACAGACAGATAGATAGATACACAGATAGATAGATAGATAGATAGATACACAGATAGATAGACAGACAGATAGATGATGGACAGATAGATAACCAAGAACGAGAGATAGATAGATACACAGATAGATAGAGATAGATAGATATCATAAGAAGAGAGATATAGATAGATAGTAATACATAGATACACAGATAGATAGATAGATACACAGATGGATGGATAGATAGATCACAGATAGATATAGATGGAGTGGATGATACACAGATAGGCCGATAGATAGATTCGATAGATATAGAATTAGATATATGGATAGATAGATAGATATGTATAGATACATAGATGGATAGTATAGATAGATATGTAGATAGATAGATATGTAGATCGTAATACATAGATGGATAGATAATAGATGGATACATAGATGATGGTAGTAATAGATAGATATGTAGATAGATGATTGATAGATGGATATATATATATATATCCATCCATATATATATATATAGTAGATAGATAGATCGATACTTGTAGATAGATGGATAGATAATAGATAGATAGATATGTAATAGAGATTGATAGATGGATGATAGACAGACGACCGATAGACAGGTAGATAGATAGTAGATAGACAGATAGATGATAGATAGATACACCAGATGGATAGTAGATACACAGATAGATAGATGGATGATAGTGATGATGATAGATTCGATAGATAGGTGATAGATATATGTGATAGATGATAGATAGATAGATAGATTAGATATATAGATAGACAGATAGATAGATAGATGGATGATGGATTGTAATGATAGATAGATCGATAGACAGACAGACAGATAGATAGATATTCAGATAGATAGATTGACAGACAGACAGATAGATAGATAGTTCGGTAGATAATTAGATGATAGATATAGATAGATAAATAGATATGTAGATAGATACATAGATGATGATGATAGTAGATCGATATAGATAGATGGATACATAGATTATAGATAGATGGATACATAGATATGTAGATAGATGATTGATAGATGGATAGATAATATATATATATATATATTAGATAGATAGATAGATAGATGATAGATATGTAGATAGCTAGATAGATATAGATGGATAGTGATAGATAATGGATAGATAGAAGGTAGATAGATAGATAAACAGGCGATAGAAGATAATGATAGAAATATAGATAGATAGACAGACCGACAGACACATAGATAGATAAGATACACAGATGGATAGATATGATAGATACAAAGATAGATAGTGGATGGATAGATACACATATAGAGATAGATTCTATAGACTGATAGATAGATAGATAGATAGGTGATAGATAGAGATATATGGATAGATGATAGATAGATAGACAGATAATGATAGGTCAATAGATAGATAGACAGATCGATAGATTGACAGACAGACCGATTGACAGATAGATACACAGATAGACAGACAGATAGATAGATACACGATAGAGTAAGATAGATACACAGATAGATAGATAGACGACAGAAAAGACAGACAGATAGATGGATGGACAGATAGATACACAGTAGGCGAGATAGATAGATATACACAGAGAGATGATAGATATAGAGAGAGAGATATAGATAGATGATATACATAGATACACAGATAGATCGATAGATAAACATAGATAGATAGATAGATACACAGATGGATGGATAGATAGATACACAGATAGATTATATGATGGATGGATAGATACACAGATAGGCCGATAGATAGATTCGATAGATAGATAGATGATAGATATGGATAGATAAATAGAGTAATAGATATGTAGATATGATACATAGATGGATAGATATAGATAGATATGTCGATAGATGATTGATAGAGGATATATATATATATGTATCCATATATATATATATATAGATATGAGATAGATACTGTAGATAGATGGATGATATAGATAGATAGATGATTGATTGATGGATAGATAGACAGACGGACCGATAGACAGGTAGAGAGATAGACAGAACAGACAGATAATAGATAGATAGAACAGATAGATGATGATAGATACACAGATGGATAGTAGATAGATACACAGATAGATAGATGGATGGAAGATGATAGATAGATTCGATAGATAGGTGATAGTATATGGATAGATGATAGATAGATTAGATATATAGATAGACAGAGATAGATAGATGGATGGATGGATGTAATGATAGATAGATCGATAGACAGACAGACAGATAGATAGATATTCAGATAGATAGATTGACAGACGAGACAGATAGATAGATAGATTTGGTAGATACATAGATGATAGATATATGGATAGATAAATAGATATGTAGATAGATAAATAGATGGATAGAGATATGTAGATCGATACATAGATAGATGGATAATAGAATAGATAGATGATAATAGATATGTAGATAGATGATTGATAGATGGATATATATATATATAGATAGATACTGTAGATAGAGAGATACATAGATGATAGATAGATACACAGATAGGTGATAGATAGATATAAACAGGCAGATCGATAGATAATGATAGAATATAGATAGATAGACAGACCGACAGACACATAGATAGATACACGATGGATAATAGAGAAACACAGATAGATAGATGGATGGATAGATAACACATATAGACTGATAGATAGATAGATTCGATAGACAGATAGATAGATAGGTGATAGATGAGATATTGAGATAGATGTAGATATATAGATAGATTAGATATATAGATAGACAGACAGATAGAAAGATACACAGATAGATAGATAGATAGATAGATGATGGATTGTAATGATAGATGACAGGCAGACAGGACAGATAGATAGATATTCAGATAGATAGATAGACAGATAGATAGATTGACAGACGATAGTAAGATCGATAGATGATGATGATGATACAAGATAGATGATGGATAGATAGTACACAGATAGTAGATACAGATAGATATGGATATGAACATAGATAGAGATGATAGTAGATGATAGATAGATAGATAGTGTATAGCAGTAGATAGATAAGAATTAGATAGATTAGAGTAGAACGAGTAGTAGATAGATGTAAGATTATGTAGATAGATGATGATAGAAGGATAGATAGATACACAGATAGATAATATGTAGATAGATGATTGAGTAGATGGATTGAATAGATAGATACACAGATAGATAGAGATAGATAGATTAGATATATAGATAGACAGACAGATAGATAGATAGATAGATAGATTACACAGCTAGAAGATGTAGATTTGATAGATAGAGATACATAGATAGATAGGAGGATACACAGATAGATAGATATATAGATAGTACACAGATAGATGGAGGATAGATACCAGTTAGACCGATAGATAGATGATGAGATATGATAGATATGATATAGATAGATTTAGATAGATTAGATATATAGATAGATAACAGATAGATAGATGATAGATAGATAGATGGATGGATAGATATATAGATAGACAGACAGGTAGATGATAGATAGATAGATAGAATATATAGATAGATGGATAGAAATAAATAGATAGATAGATATGCAGATAGATGGATAGATATGTAGATAGATGAATAGATAGATACATAGATGGATAGATAATAGATGATTGATAGATGGATAGATATGTAGTTAGATGGATAGATAGATGATTGATAGTATAAGATAGATACTACATACTAGATACACAGATATATAGATTGATAGACAGATACACATATAGATATGTAGATAGATGATAGAAGATAGATAGATAGATAGATGATAAATGGATAGATGTGTAGATAGACATATGGATAGGTAGATAGATAGATAGATAGATAGACAGGTAGGTAGAGATATATAGCAGATAGACAGGTAGGTAGATAGAGATAGTAATAGATAGATAAATATAGATATAGATAGATATAGATATATGGATAAATGATATATAATGATAGATAGATTAGATAAATAGATGAAGATTGCTTGTGAAGGTTCTCTTCATCCAGGTCATGGTATATTGTTGTATCAATTAGATCAAGGACTTGAAATGTAGTTCTTGAAGACGTTTCGCTAGTTCATCCGACTGGCTTTCTCAATTCAGAATGACTTGTACAAGAATCTGTGGCAATTATGTACCCTGAAAATCCCAATTAGCATATCACAGCCAGGTGTTAGGGTGTGATTAGATAGTGGCTAAGAGGTGTTATAGGAACGCCCAGAGTAAGGTGTTTTAAAAAGCATTGTACATGGCAGACAGTTGGTGTCGAAACCCCCCACCTCTATTTAGTGGTTTCTAAATAGATAGATACACAGAAGATAGATGATAGATTAGATAGATAGATTATATAGATAGATAGTGACAGATAGATGATAGATAGATGGATGGATGGATGGATAGATAGATGATGAGATGGATGGATAGATAATAGATAATAAATGGATAAATACATAGATGGAAAGATAGAATGTAAATAGATACATAGATGGATAGATAATAGATAGATAGAGGGATACATAGATAGATAGATGGATAGATAGAAACATGGATAGATAATAGATACATAGATGATTGATAGATGGATAGATAAAATACACAGATAGATAGATAGATACACTGATAGATAGATAGATAGACAGAAAAGACGATAGAGGATGGAGAGATAGATAGATAACACAGATAGATAGATAGTAGTAGATAGATAGATAGATAGATAGATAGATGATAGATAGACAGATAATGATAGGTCGATAGATAGACAGACAGATCGACAGATAGATACACAGATAGACAGAGATAGATAGATAGATACACAGATAGTAGATAACAGACAGAAAAGACAGACGATAGATGGAGACAATAGACACAGATAGCGAAGATAGATAGATACAAGATAGATAGATAGAGAGATAGATAGATATAGAGAGAGAGATATAGATAGATAGATAATACATAGATACACAGATAGATAGATAGAAAGATAGATAGATGGATGGCAGATAGATACACAGAAGCGAGAGATAGATAGATACACAGATAGATAGAGAGATAGATAGATATAGAGAGAGAGATATAGATAGATAGATAATACATAGATACACAGATAGATAGATAGATACACCGATAGATAGATAGATACACAGATGGATAGATAGATACACAGATAGATACACAGATAGGCCGATAGATAGATTCGATAGATAGATAGATGATAGATTTAGTAGATAGAGATAGATATATGAGATAGATAGATAATAGAAGATAGATGATAGATAAGTATAGATAATAGTGGATAGATAGATATGTAGATAGATAGATATGTAGATCGATACATAGATGGATAGATAATAGATGGATAGATAATAGATAGATATGTAGATAGATGATTGATAGATGGATATATATACAGACAGACAGATAATAGATAGATAGATGATAGATAGATAGATACACAGATAGATAGATGGATGGATAGATGATAGATAGATTCGATAGATAGGTGATAGATGTATGGATAGATAGATAGATAGATTAGATATTAGATAGACAGATAGATAGATAGATGATAGATAGATGAGATGGATGGATGTAATGATAGATAGATCGATAGACAGACAGACAGATAGATAGATATTCAGATAGATAGATTGACAGACAGACAGATAGATAGATAGATTCGGTAGATACATAAGATGATTAGATATATGGATAGATAAATAGATATGTAGATAG
>JAACNH010006173.1:0-18059 GCA_019447015.1 Hymenochirus boettgeri
GTTTGTTTTTCTACCTTGGTTACGCCCCCCCCTGTCGTTTGCTTTTGTTTTTTGTTCTTCAACGTTTACGTGGGTGTGTTGGACGGTTTGCGGGTTTTGTTCTTTTGGGGGGTGGGGCCTTGTTGGCATGGGTCTTGTCCCACCCGGGTGTCCTTTTGTGCCCTGCGTCCCTTGGGTGGTTTCCTTTTTTCACCCCCCCCTGCCGGTTGTGGGTGTGTTGTTATTCCTCCTTTCGTGGCCCTGTGTGGAATAGGTCCTTTCCGTCGGATTTTGCTTTGGGCCCGACTCTTTTGTGGCCCTAGACTGATCCCTGCCCCGTTCCACACCTGCCCCTTCCTGGGTCCTTTTTTTGGCTTTCCTCTGCGTACCAATGCGAGTTCGGTCACCATTTCTCTGTGGGTTTTTGGTGTTGTTGGGTTTTTTTTTGTGGTTTTGTTTTGCAGTGGGTCTCCCCCTCCACTCTTTCGCCCCCATGCCATCTTATCTCCCCTTTCTCCCAGCCTTCCCCTTCTGCTGGGTTTACCCCACTTTTGCCTGGGCTTTCCCGGGGTTTTCGTTTTTGTGTTGTGGTTCGGGTGTTGGGTTCACCACAAATTTTTCCTCACCCAACCCCCCAACCCCACTATCCTCAATTACCATTAGCCCAACCACCTTAGCTAAAAACTCCCTACTACCTAACCCAAAAGGGCTCCAATTCAACACTAAACAGGGCCTAGTTCTCACTTCCTCCCAAGCCCTCGGGCATTATTGATACACCCAATCAAGCACCACGGCACCCCCCCCCGGGAAAACGAAGGAAAAACCTAAACAACAAAACGATGAGGGGGCGGGGGGGATGTAGAAATAAAGAGAAAAAAAAACCAAAAAAACAACTTCACCCAAGGACAGACCTTGTTGAGGCGGTCGCCACTCAATTACCACAGACAAAAAAAATGCACCCAAAGCCTCCCAATAAATAGATACAATTAAAGGATTGTGGACAACACACCCCCAAACCCAAACAACATGCCCGAGAAGGGAAGCATTACCTTTAGGCTAAATTACAAACTACATTTAGCAGAGCTGCCTACTGATCTGAGTCAAACATTCTATACAAACAAAGAAAAAATAATCACCACATCATAGAGCCCAACCAAGATCAATATCTGAACATATATCAAATAATATGATATTGTATGGGCCTAGGAATGTGCATTGTATTTTCTACGTTTATAATGTTGCCAGTGGGTGCAGATAAATGATATTTATGGGGCACAGGATGTGCAGTGTATCTTTCTTTTTGTTTGTTAAATGTTTAACCAGATAAGAGCACTTGAGGGCCATGCAACAATGCATGGCCCTCACCAGGTCCTGGAAGTGATGGTATGGTCCATACAGAGTTCTGGAGTGATGGTATAGCCCACACACAGTTCTGGAAGTGATGGTATGGTCCACACAGAGTCCTAAAGTGATGGTATGGTCCACACAGAGCTGGATGTGATGGTATGGTCCACACAAGGCCTGGAAGTGATGGTATGGTCACTCACAGAGTCTGGAAGTGATGGTATGGTCCTCCAAAGCCCTGGAAGTGATTGTATGGTCCACTCAGAGCCCTGGAAGTGATGGTATGGTCCTCACAGAGCCCTGGACTGATGGTATGGTCCTCCACAGAGCCCTGGAAGTGATGGTATGGTCCACACAGAGCCCGGAAGTGATGGTATGGTCCACACGAGCCATGGAAGTGATGGTAGGGTTCCTCACAGAGCCCTGGAAAGGGATGGTATGCGTCCACAACAGAGCCCTGGACGATGATGGTATGGTCCACACAGAGCCCTGGATGTGATGGTATGGTCCACAAGTCCTGGAAGTGAGTCTGGGCCCACAGAGACCTGGAATGAGGTATGGTCCACACAGAGCCCTGGAAGTGATGGTATGGTCCACACAGAGCCTGGATTGAGTATGGTCCTACAAAGCCTGGAAGTGATTTAGGTCCCATAAGCCCTGGACGGAGTATGCCAACAGAGCCCTGGAAGTGATGGTATGTCCAACAGAGCCCTGGACGGATGGTTGTCCACACAGAGCCTGGGAAGTGATGGCATGGTCACCACAGAGCCCTGGAAGTGATGGTATGGTCCACACAGAGAACCCTGGAAGTGATGGTATGGTCCACAAACAAGAGCCCTGGAAGTGATGGTATGGTCCAACAGGTCCTGGAAGTGATGGTATGGTCAACACGAGTCGAAGTGATGGTATGGTCCACACAGACCAGGCGGAAGTGAGGTGTCATGGTCCACACAGAGCCTGAAGTGATGGTATGGTCCACACACGAGCCTGGAAGTGATGGTTAAAGGTCACACAGAGTCTGAAGTTATGGTATGGTCAACACAGAGCCACTGAATGATGGTATGTCCACACAGAGCCCTGAAGTGATGTATGGTCCACACAGAGCCATGGAAGTGATGGTAGGTCCCACGAGTCTGGAAGTATTGTATGGTCAACACAGAGCCATGTGAAAAGTGATGGTATGGTCCACACAGAGCCTGGAAGTGATGGTATGGTCCACACAGAGTTCTGGAAGTGATGGTAGGTCACACGAGCATGGAAGTGATGGTAAGTCACACAGAGTTTGGAAGTTATTGTATGGTAACACAGAGCCATGAAAGTGATGGTATGGTCCACACAGAGCCCTGGAAGTGATGGGATGGTCCACACAGAGTTCTGGAAGTGATGGTATGTCCACACAGAGCCATGGAAGTGATGGTAAGGTCCACACAGAGTTGTTGGAGTGATGGTATGGTCCACACAGAGCCCTGGAAGTGTATGGTCCAGTTTGGATAACATACGGGCCATTAGATTGGCTTTAGATTCTAGGCAGAGGTACATTTTTATGGATTTAGACTTGTTCTCTGAATTGATAATTATAAACTATTAACACTTCTATTTATGGAATCATCCCACAGTTTACACACTTGCCCATAGTTGCACAACATATATTCTTCAGCAATTAATGGCAAGCCCCACTAGGCAGCGCAATCGCATATCGCGAGGATTAGTGTGCGCTACCCTGGGATTCTTTAATGTAACCGTATCGAAGCGACCGTGAAAAATGGGCGCGGCAGTGCAGAGGGACATTTATTGGTTAAATCCGCACTGCCAAACAGCCTGTGGGGCCTAGCCCTAAGTAACAATTGTACTTCCATTTTAGTACATCCCCTTATAAGTGGCATTAGGCCACGTTATGACCACGTATGAGAGGAAGGAAACAATTGCAAGAGTCGCTGTAGTAAAAGATTTTATGATTTCACACGGTTAAATCTTTGTTTAGAAATGACCAAGAAAAGCCGCTACGTGAACAGTATTCTGCCAAACGAGTATGATGGCTCTAGAACGCTGTGAATCAAAGTTGTAGGTACGTAAATTTATAGGCACATTCAATATTGTAAGAGTAACAGCAAAACCCATATAAGCTGATGTAATATTGGGTTAACGTTGGTTCTGGCAGTTATTTATGGGGGTGCACCGTTTCCAAAGGCTCCGGTACAATACACTTAAGTTTTGCTGTAACGTAACGGGGTATTTAAGGGGACATTAGAGGAGGCATCTTACCTTGGCAAGATCCGGCAATGTAATAATGGATGTAATAGCGTATTGCTTTGCAGGTTCTCATCAAGGTAAGACGTCGTTCTAACGATGTGTATATTATTTATATTGAATCTCACCTAGAACGTTCTTGTTTGCTCCAATCCTGCGACAGAATCAGCGTGAGCTTTATCATAAGTCCACCCCCCAAAAGTTGATTTATGCTATTACAGGGCAGCTGTAGGCACAGGATACAAGTGAGCATGCTCAAACCATCATTTACACTGTTGTACGTTTGGATCAACTGCAGCTAGAAGCGTGATCCATTTTAAGGTAGGAGTGTGGATCTTTTAATAAAGGGCCACTAGAATGGAGACCATCAGTTCCCTTTAAATAGCTTACGCAGGAGTCGGTGGTTATATGGGAAACATTTTAATGTTCTGGAATGCCCAGTCAGAGGCCATAAAACCTCAATAAGAGAATATTCGGAGGGGGTTATTCCCTATTCCCACTCTGTCTTAAAGGCAAGTCCAGCCCTAAAATGGAAAACTTACATACAGGTAAATCACCCCAAAAACGGTAATAGTTTTAAAAAATGTGAAAGGTGTAAGTCTAAACCTGAATCCTGCACAATGCCCTGTTTCTGCTTCATGGTTGTTCCAGTTAGTAACGTAGTTATGGATTTGACAGTTGAAATCACAGCCAATGACTGGAATGTTAAGCCCCTGTTGCCTCTCTGAGCATGCCCAGGCTCAGTACAGGCTCAGTACAGGTTTCTAAACGGCTCAGTTTCCATGAGGCAAACAGAAGCATAGCAGGCATACAGTAATGAATTCATAGGGCAAACTATGATAATCAACATATTATAAAGAGGTCATTCTGTCTAAAACATGTTTATGGGGGTGGAGTTGTCCTTTAAAGTTTATACCCAATAAAATAACTCAAACTCAAGGAATTGGGTAAATGAAACCGTGCCCAACTTCCGGTTCCTTCTCGTCTCACAACAGAGCGGAGCAGATTTTTTATAGATTATTCATTTTTCGAGTGACACGGCGGAATAGGAAAATCACAGCCAAAGCAGTTGTTTAAAAACGTCATTCTGATATTTATTCTCTTTGAAAAGTGTCTGCATTGCATAGGTGGAAATCTGCCTTCACAGAAGACATGACAAAAGATTCACTTCAATCTATGTACAGGTCAGAACATTTACACACCTGCTATGTATACAGCGATAAAAAGACCGTATATAGATCTATACCCAATTTATATAATTTATATAGAGAGAGAATTGTACAAACACCCATCCAACTCCCCCAGGCCAGGGCCACACAGGGATGGTCCTGGTGATGCAGGATGGGGCGATAGATTTCAGTGGTTACAATATAATGTAGGTAGATAAAACCCCAAACACCCCGAAAGGGGTTTCCAAGGCCTCTCCTCAAGGTGGTCTTCACGTAGTGCAAACCAAGATGTCTCTGTTTTAAAGAACATCACGGCCCCATAATAATTCCTTTGGGGTGTGTCCGTGTGTGTTGACAGCTGGGGGTAAATCTCGGAATTCCTCTGATGAGCAGGGCAACCGTTTCAGACCATGATTTGCTCTTTAACCACAGCAGGTGGTGAGAAGCACCAGGAATTCATGGTTGGTCCTAAACTGGACCAAACAGTGTTCGGACTGTAAGACAAACCCCAAGCAGGACGGACCATGCCTCTTACATTACCTAGAGGATTGTGGGTCTAGGGTGAATTTCCTTCCCACGGAGGACAGAGAACAAACAGTCACAGGCCCGAGACGCTGATCAGTGTAGACTTAGAAATGTGTTCTGCTGAGACCTGGTGCAAAGCAATGCACAACCATCCACCACGATTGGTGCGTTGCACCAATTAAAGGACAGACAAGGTTACGCGGATAATGATAAACAGTGAGATCCAAATAAAGCCGGACAATAAACTCTGAATGGAAGTAGACGGCGCCGTTGGGGACAGAGCCCAATCCTAAAAGGTTTTCAGGCGATGTTCTGCTACATGAGCATTGTTGTTATTTTAAATCAATTTTAGTGTTGGTTGCCTTGTTTTTCTCAATGGCGTTACTACTACGAAGTAGAGGAAAACGAACTCGGCCCATTCTGCAGATAAAGTTCCGTTGTTCCTCCCGTCATATTGCTCTAGAAATCAGGATATTCCAAGGGACCAGCAGGGTATTAGTGGTCGGGCGGGGGGGGCTCCTGCTTGTTCTTGCAAGTTATGTACAAAGAAATATAAAAATGGCCCCATAGGACGGACAGTGACGTTGTTAAAGCTGCACATCTGGGGGGGGTTTGCATCGCTACGAGGGTCTCCCAGGATAAGCGGTGTGGGTATCACAGGCATCAATGTGGGGTATGAGAGATACGGGGACCAGCTCAGGAAAAGATAAGGCCAACAGACACGATGGTCCAATGTTCTCCAAGGTTCATGCAATCCACTGTCCTAGCAGAGACCAGGAGGGTGTAGGGCACTCAAGTTATAGAGTTCCGCCCAGCGGGCAGCAGAACAGAGCGTGGTGCTCAAGTCTACAGAGGTCTGAGGAAAATTCTCTTCCAACACTGCCAACACATCCGGCCAGCCCACAGAGGAAATCTCATCCCCAGGGGGACATGTCCAAAGAAGTCGGCGACCTCCGCCATGTCCACAGTTTGTGAGTGTACGACAGCCTTGCAAAGGATCCTGGGAAACAGGAAGAGGAGTTTCAAGGGTTCACGCTTGCAGCCTATTCCACCCCCCCCATCTCCAGCTTCATTCCGACCCTAGTACTTGGTGGTGGGTTTGTACTTTTTCGTGTTCCGGGTTGAAGTGGCCTCCAAATACGGTCCCACGAGAGAGACGGCTAAGAAGCCAAGAGTGTCATTATGAGAAGAGACACGGCCACAGTCAAGTGTAAATGTTCCCTTTTGGGCTGGTCCACTGATGCTCTTCTCAGCTTGGGGATCTCGGGTTAAAGTTATCTGGAAGGAAAGAGAATGACAAGTTTAGAAATAGGGTAAAGGGAAATCACATTAAAACACCGACCTTCCATTACACGGGGTACCCGAGGTTAGGGACCCTCGTACTGTGAGGCTACACATGGCCGTACCATTGTTCTAATAGGGGACAAAGACTCTCTCAATGCCTGAAAATGTGTTTCACAATTCCTTCCACTACAGCGACAAGGTCAGTGTGCAGGGAATTCCCAGGGGGAACGTTTGTTCCAGGCCCGTTGAGTGAATTCTATCCGTTAGGAAGGAGATTACATACCAGGAAGTCGTGCAATTAAGGAGATTTCAGGGGTGGAATGTGGGTGGTGGGAGAGAATTGGCCAATTCCTTAGATTGAATGAATTTATAATCAGGTTTTATTGTAACTGGGGACACAGCCCAGAGATCTCGGTTATTACAATCGCAGGAACGAGGAGGAACTTAACGTTATGCACAGACTACTAACCATTCACAAGTGCTCACATGTTCTATATCCGTCTACTATAACAGTCAAATACCCGGTATCACTATTCACATATATTATCAAGGATCTGTATAATATGATCATACACAGTATCTACTATACACTATTATTCATCTACCCAGGTATCTAGTATACACTATGATTCTATACTACCCAGTTATCTACTATACACTATATTCTATACTACCCCAGGGATTACTATCACATATTATAATAACCAGGTATCTAGTATACACTATGATTCTATACTACCCCAGGTATCTATATCACTATAGTTCTTATACTACCAGTGTATATAGTACACTATGATTCTATACACCCCAGGTTATCTACATACACTATATTCTATACTTAAAAACCCAGGAACTAGTAACACTATGATTCTATACTACCCCAGGGTATCTACTATACACTATGATTCTATTCACCCCAGGATCTTAGTATACACTATTTTCTATACTACACCCAGGTACTACTACTATACACTAATTCTATACTACCACAGGATTCTAGTATACACTATGATTCTATACTACCCCAGGATCTACATACACTATATTCTATATACCCCAGGTATCATATATCACTTTATTTATATACTAAAAGATCTACTATACACTATGATTTACTACCCCGGATATCTAGTATACACTATTTATTTATACTACCCCAGGTATCTTACTCTACACTATTATTCTATACTACCCCAGGTATCTACTATACACTATGATCTATACTTACCCACAGGTATTCTACTATTACTATGATTCTATAATACACCCAGGTATCTACTATAACATATGATATCATACTACCCAGGTATCTACTATACACTATGATTCTATACTACCCCAGGTATCTACTATACACTTGATTCTTAATACCCAGGTATACTTATACACTATGATTCATACACCCAAGGTATCTACATACACTATGATTACTACCCCAGGTATCTTACTAACACTATGATTCTATACTACCCCAGGTATCTAATATAAACTATGATTCTATACTACCCCAGGTATCTACTATACACTATTATCTATACTACCCCAGGTATCTACTATACACTATGATTCTATACTACCCCAGGTATCTATATACACTTGATTTTATTCTATAATACCCCAGGTATCTAGTATACCTATATTCTTATACTACCCCAGTTTACCCCAGGTCAGTATCCTTTATACACTATTGATTCTATACTACCCCAGGTATCTAGTATACACGATTATTTATACTACCCCGGTATTCTAGTATACGCTATTATTCTATATCCCTCAGGTAGGTCTATATCTATATCGCTATGTATTCTATACTACCCCAGGTATCTAGTATACACGATTATCATACTAACCAGGTATCTAGATACACTATTATTCTATACTACCCCAGGTATCTACTATACACTATTATTCTATATACCTTTGCCAGATATCGTACGATATACACTATTATTCTATACTACCCCAGGTATCTACTATACACTATATTCTATACTACCCCAGGTATCTACTATACACTATTATCTTATACACCCCAGGTATCTTATTTACTATAACTACTTATTCGATACTACCCCCAGGTATCTACTATACCATATTATTCTATACTGCCCCAGGTATCTACTATACACTATATTCTATACTACCCCAGGTATCTACTATACCACTATTAATTCTTACACTATATTCTATAAACCCCAGGTATCTACTATACACTATATTCTATACTACCCCAGGTATTACTATACACTATGATTCTATACTACCCCAAGGTATTTCTATACACTATGATATACTACCCCAGGTATCTACTATACACTAAGTCTATACTACCCCAGTATCTAGACAATATTCTATACTACCCCAGGTAAGTAGTATACACTATGATTCATACTACCCAGGTATTACTATACACTATGATTCTATACTACCCCAGGTTCTACTATACACATATTATTTATACTACCCCCAGTATCTTCTACTATACACTATATCTATACTACCCCAGGTTTCTAGTATACAATATATTCTATACTAACCCCAGTGATCTAGTATACACTATTTCTATACTACCCCAGGTATCTACTATACACTATTATTTATACTACCCAGGTATCTACTATACACTATTATTCTAGACTACCCAGGTATCGACTATACACTATATTCTATACTACCCCAAGTATCTCACTATACACTATTATTTCTTATATACCCACAGTATCTACTATACCACTATTATTCTATTACTACCCCAGGTATCTACTATACACTATTATTCTATACTACCCCAGGTATCACTATACACTATTATTCTATACTACCCCAGGTATCTATATACACTATTATTCTATACTACCCCAGGATCTACTTAACACTATTATTCTATTACTACTCCCAGGTATCTACTATACACTATTATTCTATACTACCCCAGGTATCTACTATACACTATTTATTCTATACTACCCCAGGTTTATCTAGTTACACTATTATTCTATACTACCCAGGTACTATATACACTATTATTCTATACTACCCCCGCAGGGTAGTAAATCTCACATAGTACTAATATACATTATGATTCTATACTACCCCAGGTATCTACTATACACTTTATTCTATACTACCACCAGGTATCTACTATACACTATTATTCATATACTACCCCAGGTATCTAGTATACACTATATTTCTATACTAACACCAGGTATCTACTATACACTATTATTCTATACTTACCCAGGTATTCTACATACACTATTATTCTTATACTACCCAGGATCTACTATACATATTATCTATATACCCAGGTATCTATAACACTATTATTCTATACTACCCCGGTATTACTATACACTATTATTTATACTACCCCAGGGATCATACTATACAGATTATTCTATCTACTACCCAGGTATCTACTATACACTATTATTTATACTACCCCAGGTATCTACTATACACTATTATTCTATACTACCCCAGGATCTACTATACATATTTTTATACTACCCCAGGTATCTACTATTACATATTATTCTATACTACCCCAGGTATCTCGTATACATATTATTCTATACTACCCCAGGTATCTAGTATACACTATTATTCTATACTACCCCAGGTATATACTATGTACACTATATTCTATACTACCCCAGGTATCTAGTATACACTATTATTCTATTACTACCCAGGTATCTACTATACACTATTATTCTACGAACCCCACGGTATTACTATCACTATTCTTATACACCCGGGTATCTACTATACACTATTATCTACTACTACCCCAGGTATCTACTATACACTATTATTCTATACTACCCCAGGTATCTAGTATACACACTATTATTCTATACTACCCCAAGGTATCTACTATACACTATTATTTCTATACTACCCAGGTATCTACATACACTAGTATTCTATTACTACCCCAGGTATCTACTATACACTATTTTCTATACTACCCCAGGTATCTAGTATACACTATATCTCTACTACCCCAGTTATCTACTATACACCTATACTATACTACCCAGATCTAGGATAACACTATTATCTAACTAACCCCAGGTATCTAATATACACTATTATTCTATACTACCCCAGGTATTACTATACACTATTATTCTTATACTACCCCAGGTATCTACTTAGCCTATATTTTACACTATGCTTGTCCAGAGAGTACAAATTTGGTTACTTGCACATTCACTTTACGTTTACCAGACCTTTTGTGCGGCGGACATTGAGAAATCGCTACATGTATTGTTTTCTGTCGCTTAACACCTGGATTCCAACTGGGAAACCTTCACAATATCATTTGTGTGAAAGTATAAAATATGGTTCACTCAGTACTGGTAATGTACAATTTCTCAACTGGTCCTGTAGGGGGAGCCAAAAGACCAATGTTTCCAAACACTTACATAAATCCTCTAGTTTACACATCAGGTTCTATGGTGGAACTGGGGTAGGGTTGGGGAATGTTTCTCTCCAGAGTGAATGGCTGTAAGAAAGCAGAGAGACAATTAGCTACCACAATAGGGACCATTAGCTAGATACAGCACACCTATCAGATCCCTGGTCTAGTAAGCACCAGTGTACCCCACACACCCTATCAAAAACTCTGGTCTATAACACCGTGTTACCCCACACATCCTATCAAAAACCCTGGTCTATAGCACCCAGTGTACCCCACACACCTATCAGATACCCTGGTCTATAGCACCAGTGTACCCCACACAACCCTATCAGATACCCTGGTCTATAGCCACCAGTGTACCCCACACACCCTATCAGATACCCTGGTCTATAGCACCCAGTGTACCCACACACCCTATCAATATCTGGTCTATAACACCCAGTGTATCCCACACACCCACTATCAGATACCCTGGTCTATAGCACCAGTGTTACTCCACACACCCTATCAGATACCCTGGACTATGTAGCACCCAGTGGTACCCCACACACCCTATCAGATACACTGGTTTATAACACCCAGTTGTACCCCACACACCCTATCAGATACCCTGGTTCTATAGCACCCAGTGTACCCACACAACCCTATCAGATACCCTGGTCTATAGCACCCAGTGTACCCCACACCCCTAACAGATACCCTGGTCATAGCACCAAGTACCCCACACACCCTATCAGAAACCCTGGTCTATAGCACCCAGTGTACCCCACACACCCTATCAGATACCCTGGTCTATAGCACCAGTGTACCACACACACCTATCAATACTCTGGTCATGCACCCAGTGTCTCCACACCCTATCAGATACCCTGGACTATAGCACCCAGGTACCCACACAAACCCTATCAGATACCCTGGTCTATAACACCCAGTGTACCCCACCACACCCCTATCAGATCCCTGGTTTATAGCACCCAGGTACCCCACACACCCTATCAGATACCCTGGTCTATAGCACCAGTGTACCCCACACACCCTATCAGAAACCCTGGTCTATAGCACCCAGTGTACCCCACACACCTATCAGATACCCTGGTCTATAGCACCCAGTGTACCACACACCCTATCAGATATCCTGGTCTATAGCACCCAGTGTACCACCAACCCTATCAGATACCCTGGTCTATAGCACCAGCGTACCACATACACCCTATCAGATACCCTGGTCTATAGCACCCAGTGTACCCCACACACCCATCAGATACCCTGGTCTATAGCACCCAGTGTACCCCACACACCCCATCAGATACCCTGGGTCTATAACACCCAGTGTACCCCACCACACACCCTATCAGATACCCTGGTCTATAGCACCCAGTGTACCCCACACACCCTATCAGATACCCTGGTCTATAGCACCCAGTGTACCCCACACACCATATCAGATACCCTGGTCATAGCACCAGTGTACCACAACACCCTATCAGATACCCTGGTCTATAGCACCCAGTATACCCCACACACCCTATCAGATACCCCTGGTCTATAACACCCAGGTGACCCCCACAAATCCTATCAGATACCTTGGTCTATAACACCGTGTACCCACAACACCTATCAGATACCCTGGTCTACAGCACTCAGTGTACCCCACACACCCTATCAGATACCCTGGTTATAGCACCAGATGTACCCCACACACCCTATCAGATACCCTGGTCTATAGCACCCAGTGTACCCCACAAACCTATCAGTATACCCTGGTCTATAGCACCCAGTGTACCCCACACACCATATCAGATACCCTGGTCTACCGCACCAGTGTACCCCACACACCCTATCAGATACCCTGTCTATAAAACCAGTGTACCCACACATCCAATCAGATACCCTGGTCTATAACACCCAGTGTACCCCACCCCCTATCAGATACCCTGGTCTATAGCACCCAGTGTACCCCACACACCCTATCAGAACCCTGGTCATAGCACCCAGTGTACCCACACACCCTATCAGATACCCTGGTTATAGCACCCAGTGTACCCCACACACCCTATCGATACCCTGGTCATATAGCACCCAGTGTACCCCACACACCCTATCAGATACCCTGGTCTATAACACCCAGTGTACCCCACACACCCTATCAGATACCCTGATCTATAACACCCAGTGTACCCCACACACCCTATCAGATACCCTGGTCTATAACACCCAGTGTACCCCACACACCCTATCAGAAAATGCAGCAATACTCACTGGTTGCACAGCACACAAACACCTTCATCTTCAGGCAGGAACGTCTGTGATTGTGGGTTGGTGTAGCTGAAAAAGATCCAAGACCCTTATCAGAGCTCAAACCAGGAACCCACAATATATAAAGACAAGTGTTCAGCCCTTATACCCTAATCCGGTCTACATGTCTGACACACAACCTATAGTCATTGTAACTGTCTGTCCTACACAACTATACAAAGTGAGTCGAATACAAACACATCCCTAATACGTAGTGTAGCCTTACTAACACAGAAGGTAATTTACACATTTGTGCAATTAAATAGAAAGTTTTGACTGTATAATAACTGGATTGTTGCTGCGAATGGAACCAACAAAACTAAACTTTCATTTCCACCATTGCCAATAAAGTTGTCACGTGTGTGGCCTGTACCAATAAATCCTCATTACCAGAATTCTGGCCAAAGGCTCCCTCATCACTTGCTGCGTTTGGCCCCTCCAATAACCTATCAAGGGAAAGGAACAACTTCTGTACATGCCCTAATGCCATTTAAAGGAGTCGCCTTAAAACTGAAGGGCAACTGTGGTCTCTCCGAACAAGTTGGGGTTATATAAAAGAATGCAGCGTTTCTTATAAAATGAGCCCTCACATCTCTGGCTGCACCTTGTGAAATTATATTGGTGAAAATGTTTATACTTCCTGCTTCCAGAGGTTGGGTGACATCACCTGACCCTCTGCTCCTCCCCTGTCCCCAGGGGCAGAGCATGCTCACTTGAGACCTTTTGCGCAGACCTGCACAGAGTTGAGAGGGGGGACCTCCTATAATGAAGAGGCTGATCACATGACTACAAGCTGGTGAAAGCAGGAAGTGTTGATCCGGGGTTAATTTTAAAGGTACGAAGGAAGTGCTTTTCTTTAAAGCTTTATTTATTCAGAGAGATCAATGGGTCGACTGAAAGGTTAGATAAAGTGTTTTCACATTTGTTTTTAGTTCCGGTTGTCCTTTAAGTCTCTTATAGTTACTGAGTGTACTTAATTCCTAATTGGCACATTACAAACCAACCCTGAACCAATTCAATGAGACCTTTTAGTATTTGTCCTAAATAGAACACACAGTGCTTATAGCTCCGGGATATTCCCTATTTATTGCCATATCCGGATGAAGAGGTTTACCCGGCAATATAAGGGGAATATCCCCAAACAGACACACACAAGGAACCGATCCCGGCAGGAGGAATAACGGTAAAAGGACTTTCCTGGTTTTCCTACTTACAGATATAATAGTATTCATGGCCGGCGTGGAACTCGTAGCCCAAGGAGAAAGCGCTGTATCGCTGGAATTTCTCGGAGAACTTGATGGGGCTGTGCGGGGCGTGGGGCCTGTTACATTCCCAGCGTTTGAATCCTTGGCTGATGTTGCACGTCCGGTAGCCCTCGTAGTTAACCATGTACAGTATATATTGCTCCATCTTGTGGTCCAGTGTGGTCTCATTGTAGTGGGGGCAGTAAATGTCCAGATAATCGTTCACATTCACCTGAACCGTGTAGCCGTCTCGGCGCAGGCTGGAAAAGAAACACACCATAGTAATTAGTAAGGTGGACAGGAAGTTCCCGGGATACTACCGAGTTAACCAATCCCTGTCCTAGGCTGGACACATCCCCAAGAGGATCCCGATTGGTTGGACCCACCCACATGATACCGTCAATATTCGGTTTGCTTGACTGAGCTGTAATTTCTTCACACTTGAGGTTGAGAATTAATTAAAAAAATATTGAACCAACCAAGAAGCACTTAGTGATTTCCGCTGTGTGCTGTGCCCGCTCTGTGCCAAGCTTCAGGCAACGCACACAACCCTCCTACACAAGGTAATACGGTAACCCTTCATGTGCCAGGCCATATTCACCCATTCACAGACAATAATGTTAGAAACAAAATCAGACGCTCCGCCTTTCTGTGATGGACAGTCGGTAACGGACCCCACAAAATGTGCAGAGCAGCCTGGGATTACTCCATTACTTATTGTCGCCTGTAACACGGTGTCCGAAAATTCCAGGGTATGTCACATGGGATTACGGCCTGAGGGTAGGCAACGCATGCGCAGATTTTGAGCGGTGAATGGGTGGACAAGGGGAGGGGCTAAGTAAGCTGCCCCTTTACTGGCCGGGGTTCCGCTGGGGTGGTTGGGCAACCTTGAGCTACATCATCAGTTATAATCAGTGTCTGCTAGTCACGGTTATAATCAGTGTCTAGCTACATCATCAGTATAATCAGTGTTTAGCTGCTGTCATCAGTTATAATCAGGTTTAGCTATGTCACAGTTATAATCAGTGTTAGCTAATCATCAGTTATAATCAGTGTTTAGCTGTGTCATCAGTTTAATCAGTGTTAGCTGCGTCATCGGTTATAATCAGTGTTTAGCTACGTCACAGTTATATCAGTGTTAGCTGTGTCATCAGTTATAATCAGTGTTTAGCTATGTCATCATTATATCAGTTGTGTAGATGTGTCATCAGTTATAATCAGTGTTTAGCTGTGTCATCAGTTATAATCAGTGTTTAGCTATGTCATCAGTTAAACAGTGTTTAGTTGTCATCAGTATAATCAGTGTTTAGCTATGTATCAGTAGAATCAGTGTGTTAGCTATGTCATCAGTTATAATCAGTGTTTAGCTGTGTCATCAGTTTTAATCAGTGTTTAGCTATGTTATCAGTATAATCAGTGTTTAGCTGTGTCATCAGTTATAATCAGTGTTTAGCTGTGTCATCGGTTATAATCAGTGTTTAGCTGGTCATTGGTTATAATCAGTGTTAGCTATGTCATCCGTTTAATCAGTGTTTAGCTATGTCATCCGTTATTATCAGTGTTTAGCTATGTCATCAGTTATAATCAGGTTTAGTAGTCATGTATATCAGTTGTTTAGCATGTCATCGGTATAATCGTAGTTAGCTATTCATTCCGTTATATTTGGATAGTTTAGCTATGTCATCAGTTATAATCAGTGTTTAGCTATGTCATCAGTTATAATCAGTGTTTAGCTATGTCATCAGTTAATCAGTGTTTAGCTATGTCATCAGTTATAATCAGTGTTTAGCTTGTCATCAGTTTAAATCGTGTTTAGCTATGTCATCGGTTTATAATCGTATAGTTAGCTATGTCATCCGTTATATTTGGAGTTAGCTATGTCATCCGTTATAATCGGAGTTTAGCTATGTCATCCGTTATATTTGGAGTTTAGCTATGTCTCCGTTATATCGGAGTTTAGCTATGTCCTCTGTATTATTGATGTTAAATTATACTCCCTAATATAAAATATAAGACAGACACTTTGCAGTTACTGAATTTTTATGGTAATTAAACTTTTGGTGACTTCACATTACATCCCATTTTTACATTATTCCCTATATATTATAATAAATATCTTGTAAATGATATCCTTATAAACAGTTAATACCTATGTTTCAGGTAACCACTGTTGTGTATTATAGGCAATAATGCATCTCCTGCTGTAAAATATAAGAATATTATAAGTCACTTTGAGTTCCCTGACCTGTCCCTGTATTTTATATCGTCACAGACTTCCTAGGCGACATCTAATATCTAGGGCAGGTTTATTTGTAGGATTGCAGGGCTACAACAAATACAACAGATAAAATAATAATATAACCAAAGCAGCATCATAGAACAAAGCAGAGCCACTACCCAAACAGCAGAGGCAGCATTGTGCAGCAAATGTAACCAACCAAAACTAAAGGAAAGTAAACATACCCCTTACCGTGTGGTTACTTCGTTATGGTTACTGCCACTCACCGAAAAGTCAGCTCTGTCCAGATACTAACATTTCTAAATGATTAACTCTACTGTGTGGACCCCAGCCATGATCTGCAATGGCGAGAGGTGACAGGGACGATACCTGCTTACACCAAGTGATCGGAGAAGGAATTTCTATCTAATTGGACTCGTACACCCATAATACAAAACGGTCGAGACAGACGGCAAAAAAAACATCATTCTACTCATTACAAAGCACTGGCAGGGACCCAAGTAGAAACCACAGAATCCAGTATACAAAAAAGGACGTTGGAGAAATGGAAAAACCAGAGAGGGTTCAGCGAAGGGCAGTTAAATTAATAAAGGGAATGGAGGAGCTTGACAATGAGATTGACAAGATAAGTTATAATTAAATTATATGGGAAAAGGAGCAGATAGATAGAATAGGTAAGTTAGAATAGATTTAAAGGAAGAAACTGAAAATTATTAAAAGGTTATTATATTACAAATACTATAACATGAAAATACTTTACAAAAATAGAAAAGATAATTCAAGCACATTCCTGGGCCCCATACTAATGATATCTGCACCTGGCATACATTATAAACATAGAAAAGATTTCAATGCACATTCCTGGGCCCATAATAATGATTCTGCACACTGGCATACATTATAAACATAGAAAAGATTATCAATGCACATTCCTGGGCCCCATACCATATATCTTACTGCACATGGCATAATTATATAAACATAGAAAAGATAATCAATGCACATTCCTAGGCCCCATACAATATCATTATCTGTATATACAGTATATCTATATGTATAAACATAGAAAAGATAATCAATGCACATTCCTAGGCCCCATACAATATTATATTATCTGCACACTGGCGTACTTTATAAACATCGATAAGATAATCAATGCGCATTCCTAAGCCCCATACAATATCATAGTATCTGCACACTGACATACATTATAAACATAGAAAGGATAATCAATGCACATTCCTGGGCCCCATACAATATCCTATTATCTGCACACATTATAAACAAAGGGGTTTTAGTAT
>JAACNH010006174.1:0-18051 GCA_019447015.1 Hymenochirus boettgeri
CATACGTTTAATTCAATCATGACTGTAATTCCATCATACGTTAATTCACAATATTCCATAACATTATATTCACAGTCAGAGATAGGGCATTACTCCTCTACTGGACTAAGTGTTGCATATATAGCAAATATAATAAAATGAATAATGATTGTTCGATGGATGCAGCAAGACTCCTCATTCCATGAAATGGGGGTGTTAGTTTAATGTTTATAAATGAGCCATTCCACAGTAAATATCCAACTCATAATGTGTAGGGTTGTGTTTTTCTGTTATGGATTTATTGATCACCTAGCACTGGTACTAATTTATGTAATTGCCATAAATTAACATTTACAAGCTCAAGTAGAATGTTCAACCTGTGTCCCTTTAGATGTTTGAAACTACAACTCCCAGCCAGAGAATACTATGAATTGTTGGACAATTCAGGCAATAGTTTGGACATTGAAGGCCTCAGTGATAGAATCTAAAAGTAACCGGGATCGGTTTGGTACACTCATCTCCATGCCCCTTATTCCCTTGTCATGTGGTGTAATTTTTCATTGTCTATTTAACATTAAGCATATAACCAATTTTTCTATCTAGGCTTTTAGGTGACTCTTAGTTCATCTGGATGTCGATTGGTCAGCCCTTCAGATTTCTTCTTCCTTCTCTACACTTTCACAGCACCCACCCAAGACGCAGGATCATGGAACTAGGTTTAGTAGTTTCCCGTTTGAATGTTTTGACACCTCCGCTTTAGCAGAAACTGGGACAATGTTGGACTCTTGGTGGAACCCAGCCCACCCCAACCTGGTCCAGAAGATCATTCTGACCAATGACCTGACAGAAGATTTGTTAGAGAAGCTAGAATGTGGTTGCAATGTGATTGTCTCCTATCATCCCCCAATATTCAAAGCCCTCAAGCACCTCACCTGTGCCAGCTGGAAAAGACTAATGATCAGGGCCATTGAAAAGCGCCTAGCTTGTCTATTCTCCCACACACTCCTTGTGATGCGCTAGCAAATGGAGTTAATGACTGGTTGGCGAAAGCATTAGGTACGTAATTATTTTATTATGTCGATGGGTCATCAAGTACTATGTTGCTTAATTCACCCATGTGTCGTAGATTGTTTTTAAAGGACAATACCTTTAAAACAAAAACCGTTACCTCCCCCAACCCCTGCTATATACTCACTTTATTACATTATTAATTAGATATTTATTATTATTGTCCAGATACAGTGAAATTGGCCCCTCACCTCCATCCAGTCAAACAAGGATGTGCAACGGACATTACAGCCAATGATTGACTGCTACCTGCTTCCTCCTCGCACACGCTCAAGCTTATAAAAGCTCATTGAGCAGAGGAGGAGGCCTATCCCACTTTTCCAGAACGGAATAGAACGTTATCATTAAATAACTGGTTACAAATGCATGTAATAAACTGGTTAAAAATGGCAGATAACTGACAAGTTTTTTTTAATAGTGGACATGCCCTTTTAGAAAAAAAATATTTGGAATCATTTCCGCTTTGTAGATCCTTGTGTGGCCCAGTGCTCCTCAACCTTCCTCTAATTCAACTTCATGTCTTTCCCCCTTCTCTGTGTCTTTTCTATCTCTTTGTTATTGCCTACATACCTTTAAGGGTCAAGCAAGTGCATACCGATCCATCATTCTACTCCCTCAAGTATCCGGGACATATGGACCTCTTTTAGAGTTCATCCCCGATCCTTCTGGGAACATCTTGTCAAGAGTTAAAAACTTACAAGACTTAGTGTGCGACTTCCAATGTCACGTATGTACCGGTGAATTTGTGTTTCTATACAGTACTGTATTTATAAAGTGATTGAGACTGAATAGTCGGATTATGGACAGTTTCTTTTAATAGTCATGATGGAGAGAGTAAAACTCGCGTCAGCCTTAGCTGCTCCCAGAATGCTTTGGTGAAAGCTCTAGGTATCCTAACAGAAGAGCCAAGTGTGTACAGCAGTTGGAGGTCCTCAATCTCCAGAAGTGACTCTGGGTGCAATAATATTGGCAGGGGATGATGGGAGAATAACATATTCATATTTTGGGGTTTGGTCTTCAGCCTCCGCTCTCTGAACACTGGTATGGGGCGTCTCTGCACCTGCCAGAACCTATATCTATCCAGCTGCTCTGGAACGTATTAAAAATCATCTACATCTCCCTCATCTGCGACTGGCTCTGGGCAGGGGCAGAACTATTGGTGGGTATTATTCTTATACATGCAATGTGTGTCATTGCTTTTCTCTTTTTATCTGACCTTGTGTGATGGTTACAGTAGGCGGGGAAAGCATTTTTGGGTTTGTGTTGCTTCTAATGGGCGAATGTCACTTTTTATCAATAGTGACCAGAGGGAACTTGTGTATCTGTGTTAGAATATTACCTGCTTATTAAACTTAACTTACCACCTTTTTGTGTAATACGGTTACACTGTCACCGATCCTCTGTTTTCGAGATCCCATTACCTTGTACAGGGCTTTTTTAATATATTTTACCTTTTGTTTCATAGAATCTCCTGTGAGTGGTGGCGGCTGTATGTGCTGGTTCAGGGAGCAGTATCCTGAGGGGTGTCCCTGCAGATCTCTACCTTACTGTAATCTATATCCTTATTAAACCTAAAGCTAGCATAGGAAAGCACCATGCACATCAGTCTTAAACACCCATGAATTTTAATGCTTCTACACAGGGTACACAGACAGTGTAACGTTTCTGTACAAGTACTCACAGACTAGTACTTGTTGTCTGTTGATGGTACAGCTTGTGTACCGAAAGTTACACTGTGTATTAACTAGCTTTTTTCTCTCTGCTCAGTTGATGAAGGTTATTCATGATATAACCTGTTAATTATAATTTAGTTGTGGTGGGATACTAAATATCTGTTGGATATCCAGTAGAATGTGTGTGACCATAGGTGCTCTGATATGATCAACTGGTGACCAATACACCAGACAGTTTATTGTACAGCCCATTAATGTATTTGTATAATGCGGTCATATACCCCATGTAACAGCATCAGTGTGAATAGCCATAACTAATTTGTCTGCACGTCATTCCACTTAATTAGCTTGACCTTCTATACACATTTCCTGTTCCAAATTCCCTTTTTATATATTGGATTCCATCAGAGCTTTGTAAAGAAAAAATAATTTTGTCCCTTGAATCTATACCCCGTTTTACATAATCTATTGTGTTCCACCCTAATGGGTTTGGTATTCTGATTCCTTCCAGGTGAGATGTCCCATCATGACGTCTTAGATGCAGTGGCTGAAGGGTGTAGCGTGGTCCTGTGCGAACACAGTAACTCAGAACGAGGTATCTACATGAACTGGGAAGGCAGATCAGTTGGCATTGGATGGCAGATGGACGTTGTAGTTTTCAGTAAGAGACAAAGACCCTTTGCAGGTTGTGTGTGAGAAGAAAATTGGAAACTAGAATAAACTTCAGGAAATGTGACCATTTGTAGTGTCTTGTTTTCTCATAGAGAAAAAAAAATATAGGTTCTAACTAACCTGTATATGTTCAATTTGGACGTTGCTTATATAGTTAATAAGGAACCCCCTTTTGATGTCCCTTTAATCATATAAAAGCACCTGGACCAGTTATTTTATTAAAATCACAAATGGCATAGTTGTCATTTAATAGAAGATTACAGCGAGATCAATAAAAGTCTTATCGTTACAAAATGATTGCTAATTTTTCCCCAACCAATCAGATCTTTTTTTAAAATTTGAAAGCTAACATCCAATCAGTTGGGGCAAATTAGCACCATTTTTTAATAAGACTTTTATTGAATCTCCTGATAATCTACTCTTTAAAATAGTCACTTGTTTTGCATCAAAATTAACCATCAATCTCTGCAAAAAGACATTGCAGCAAACAGCAGGAAGTTAGAATAACCATGAAAATGAACAAATGTAGTTTCATGGTTTGTATAAAGCATATAATGCAGCCTGGTGCTTAAATATGGTCCTGGAATCTCTTAATGACTTCTAATATCCCAGTTTTATGAAATGCTGATGGGATTCCAAAAAGTAATAAAGTTAAACAAGTTGGACTGTTGTTTGTCCAATTGGAAACCTGCTGTAAAGTTTCTCATTCATCCAGGTCACTTTATGTCTGGTATTAAAACAACAGATTCCTGTACAAGTCATTTTTGAATGAGAAATCCATTCGGATGAAAGTGAAATGTCTTCAAGAACTAAACTTTATGTTTAGATTTAACACATACAAACAAATACAGTATGACAATTGGAACCTGGGCAGAAGCTAACACCATCACAGACCAGCATCCGTAACATTGTTATGGCAGAATAGCAACAATAATAAAAGTTCAAATCTGAAATAATTAGTTGGATATACAGTGCCCTGAAAAATGCTTAAACCTAATTTGTTCATTTAAATGTTTCTTTATCTTATTATAGTTGTTGGATCTGCACAAAATAGTCTGTTAGTGAAGTAATTATATAATATATAGGACAAATTTAAAATTGGATTGTATTCACCCCCTTTACCATGGTGCAACGAATTGCCTTTAAAGGGTACATAATTAGTAATGAAGGCCGAGACAAAGATGTTTGTTAAGTAAAAGCGGGGCCCACCCCCAACTCAGACTGGGAAAGAAGAACATTAATCGGAGAGGCAACACTGAGACCAAAGGTAAACCTGAAGAAGTTGCAGAGTTCCAAAGCAGACACTGAAGTATCTGTTCATAGGACCAACAATACGCCGTCACTCCATAGAACTGGCTTTATGGCAGAGCCATTACTTATCATTAAAGGCTATGTCCACCCTAAATTTATTTTTTCATATAAGATCCCCCCTGGGCTCCCAGCCCAACCGCTATATTTTTTTTTTAGAAAGCCCCCCAAACTCTACTTACCTCCCCTCGATCCTCCGCCGCGCTCCCGGCCCTCTGCTTGCAAGGAAATGCAAGCAGAGGGCGGGACCGGCAGCCCGTCTGTGATTGGCTGAGCGGCAGCCAATCACGACGCGGCTGCGGCAGCTCACTTCGCCGGAGGAAAGAGGAGAGGTAAGTAAGAGTTTGGGGAGCTTTCTAAAAAAAAATATGCTTGGGGCTGGGAGACATGGGGGAAATCATTACTGAAGGGGTTTTATGCTAGGGGGAGGGATAGTAGAACGGAGGGAGAGGGAGGGAGGGAGGGGGGAAGGGCTGCAGTACGCATTGAACAATCTACCTGAGGCCAGCTAGCAGGCAGTGTCCTATATGGCTCTGCTAGCCTCCTGGTATTCATTTTTGTGGACTTTGGGGGGGACTACAGGAGAACCCTATGAGCTGGATGTGAGTAAGGATTAAACTACACTACATGGTGGGGCCAGTAGTTGGGGGATTATAGTTTTGGGGTGGACATGCCCTTTAAATTAAGAAGGCAGGTTTTGGAGTTTGCCAAAAGGCATTGGTCGACTCCCAAATGTATGGAGGAAGTGCTCTGGTCAGATGAGACTAAAATGGAACTTTTTGGCCACCAAGGAAATTGCTATGCCTGGTGCAAACCCAGCACATCCATCCGCCCCAAGACATTATCACCACAGTGAGACATGTTGGTGGCAGCATTAGTGGCGTAACTAGGAATCACTGGGCCCCCCAGAAAAACTGATGGGGCCCTGTCCATGCTTTATCCACAGTGATTTTCTGGTAGGAAGCTAAATCTGCCATAGGAAAAATAAGATGCCCCCAGGTGTTCAGCTTTCCCCCTATAAAAGGTTTTACATTTTAATCTTACTTCTCCTTTAAAGTGTTATTATAATGAAAAATTATGTTGCGTCATTTTTAAATACATGTAAGTGCACTTGCTCTGAGGATTGTGTGTTCTGCATGCCTTCAATACCTCAATACTCTTGTTTTGCTCGGGCACTGACCTGACTATTTTCCCCATACCAACTGTAAATACTTCATACAAGCACACAAACTATCAATCATTCCAGCTACAGCAAACCTGCTTAGAGAAATGCTGAAATGTAAGATGTTTCTGATTGGATATCTAATGAAATAGGGAGCAATCAGTGTACATACCCTTTAAGCTTTGCTAACGCAATGTGGAATGTTTCCTTTAGTTCCCATGCTACATCATTACAAAGTTTGCAAAAACAAACCTGTCAATATAGTCATTAGCTGTGGGCATCAAACTGCTCCTGTCACCGACCTGTGAATCAATCACATTGAGTAAACAAGTATAAGTTACAATGGTAGCACAGGTAACGTTCTCCATCCATCCTATACCTCAATCTGTACTCTGTGTGTCTTACTACTTTGGGCTATACTGACTTCAATGTATTTATTTATGACTGGTCTGTTGCTAAAACGTTAGTCTCATGACTTTGTCCAGTCTATTGCACCTTCTCCATTGGTCTGTAGCAGTGCGGAGACACAAACAGGTGGACGTATGTGGATCTGATCTTCTCTAAACATCTGCCCATCATTACATTTGCTGGATGGAATATGTCTTTCTAATAACAACTGATACCTAAGGTTAGTGATGTCTCAAGGGATAAAGCAGTTTTATGGGCCTACCCACACTAGCCTTATCCCAAACTTACCAATCCAGGCTTTCGCACTGGTGTTTTGAAAGTGATAATATTCTCCTGCTATACACACTATTCATGACTAACCCCCTAAAGCTCTACTAAAGCAATTTTACACATGTTGTTAAATGGCTTCTGTCTTCATACAATGTATTGGTTGCTTGTTGTTCTGGCTGTGCAGTGTTGGCCAAAGTGCAGTATTGGCAGTGAACATAATGTGCAGGTTTCAGTTTTTTGGTTGTATATTCATATTGTTGACTGATAGATGTATAAATCATTGTCTTCTGTGTTAGTAATAGTTACCTAGGAAAGATCCCCTTCATTACAGATAAAGTCATATCGTCATACAGGGAAGGTATGAATGGGTACAGGGAATCCCTCTATCATTCTGATGATTTATATCAATCAGTCTGTCGATATTATCCAATCAGAATGATAGAGGGATTCCAGCTGTACCCATTCATACCTTCCCTGTACTGACGATATGACTTTACTGTCCGGCGACGTGGCGCGTGTGTTGAGTTTGGTTTGGTTTTGGTTTGAGGGAGGTGGGAGGGAAGCGAGGGGGCATTGTGAAGCGGCGGGGGAAGGGCAGGGAGGGACAGAGAAGGGGGGGGGTCACCGGATTTTTCTCTGAGAGGGTTGTATGGGCAAGGTGCTTGTTTGCAGGGGTGGATTGGGGTGTTTTTGTTGTGGTGCCGTGTTCGTGTTCCGTGAGGATGGGTTTGTTTTTTATCTGGGGTTGGGAGTGGTGCGAGGCCGTGGTGTCTGTGTCTTTGGCGGGTTTTTTTGGTTGGGGGCCGTGGTGAGAGGACCGGGGAAAGGGGGGCGGCGGGTGGTCGTAGTTGGATGGGTTGGGGACTGCAACGCAAGGACAGGCAAGGGCGAAACAGTGGGGGGAGACCAAGTATAGAAGTGGGAGAAACTAAAGGGGAGGCGTGGGAAAAGGGTTACTGGGAGAATAATTTTCATGAATTTACTAGGTGGTGTCTTACTATTTTGGACGAAAACGTTTGAGGTGGGTGGTTGTTGGTTCGGCTCTGTGGAAGACCCGAGCGGGGGGCTTCAGATGATAAGGATTAGGAACGGTGTTTTTGGTCATCGGCTGGTCCATTGGCAGTGATGGGGGGGGGACAGACATGCCCAGGGGCGCGAGCTAAGGAGTAAGATGGGGGGGGGCAGCAGAAGACCAGGTGGGCGGGGCCCGCGGGGTGAGGTGACGCCAGCCGTGTTCAGTCTGCGCGTTAGTACAGTTACTGAGGTTGTGGGGTGTCAGCTGCATTGTTTTATTTTGTTTTTTTTTGTGGGGCGGGCCGCGGCCAGTTGGTGGCGCCCAGAAGGACAGACTCTGGTGACGCAGGGGTGCACGCGAGGGATAGGGAACATAAGGACAGGGGGCTGGGAGCCCACAGCTCCCAGGGGGACGGACAGGCCGCAAATGTGGGTTGGGGCCGCTATTAGAAGGACCATAAGAAGGGGCCGGGTCCCGGCAGGGGCGCCCAGTGGGTCGACATGCCTCAGTGCGCTGCTATTATGAGGAACGGGTGTCGGGGTGAGGGGCGGCCGTGGGGGGTGATCGGATTCCCCGTTTGGGGACGGACATGCTCAAGTGGGGGCGAATAATTATAGGAACATCGTGAGGGGCTGTCCCCGGTCTCTCCCGTTGGAGGCAGAGAACCAAGTGCCTCAGTGCGCTTGGTAGGGTGGTGGAGGCAAGGCTTAGGTGGATGGGGGGGGGGCTGTCCCGGATCTCCCCTGGGTCAGACATGCTCAGTGGGTTGCTTATATTAGAACATAAGTGAGGGGACTTGTTTCCTTATCCTCCCAGTTGGGGGACAGACATTGCTCAGTTGGGCTATTTACGTAGAACAAGTGAGGGAGGGTCTGGTCCCCTGTATCTCCCAGTGGACCAGACCAGCTAGTGCGCTGTTATTATGGAACTTAGTGAATGGTGCTGTCCGGTATCCCTCCCCAGTGGTCGACATGCTTTCAGTGCGCTATATTATAGGAACAAGTGAGGTGCTGTCCCTGGTTAAATCTCCCTGTAATCCCCATGGGAACGGACCATGCTCAGTGCGCGATATTCTAGAACAATAGTGAGGGCTTGTCCCAAGTATCTCCCAGTGGAACAGACATGGCTCAGTGCGCTCTATTAATGCCCTTTGTTGTACTATGGCATGTTTATCTCTCTGGTTATTAGTAATTAGTCGTTATAATAAGATCTTCCCCCCCGACATAATGAAACACGGGGACTTGACCAGTCACTGGGGACAGCACGCTTTACAATAAAAAAAAGCCCCTTGACCATCCATAGTCAGTATCTGGTGCCCGATTGAAGTGATAGTGGTGAACTATAGTGGGGATATATCTGGATTCTATATCAATAAGGGGACGGTACGCGCCTGGGTAATATTTTTCCCATTACCAACCGATTTAATAACCCGACCCCCCCCACCCCCCATTCTCCCCTCCCACTTCCCTGGTCCAGGATGGGTCCCCCCCGGTTCCAACGCTAGTTGTACCAATATGGTCAACACCCACGCAGACGTCCATCAAAAGGCGTCCCAGTAATTTAGAAAATAATGGCGGCACCGTAGAAGAAGTTTTTTAAGAGCCACGTTTTAACCGTCCTGGGCGTAGTTTGGTCACTATAACGGCAAGGGGGGGTCCCCCGGGTTCGTTGTATCAAGATGGCGGTCCACCCTCCTTGAAACGCAGTTAAGGTTGGGTGTGGTATTGTTAAATGACCGAGTAATACAGACGTCTATTTACAAAAGAGACCCGTTGCCCAAAGAGCTAACAATCTAAAGCATGGTACACAGTGTGTTTTTTTTTTTATCTGGGTTTTGCATGTCTTGTCATGTATATATGTGCCTTTTCTTTTTACAGATTTGCCTTGCACCATTCTCCATTAAACCTACCCCTGTAGTGATTCTCTAGGGAGGAACTGTAAGAGTTAATCCTTATAACCTACCCTGTAAAAGTTTAAATCTCATATGGGAGGACTTTAAGGAATTTTAAGCCTTATAATTTTTACAGTTACTGGAGGAGAAATGAAACCCAGAAAAAGCCACAAAGGGGTAGGTTATAATAAGTAATGCACACCAGGGAATTATTATTTTTATAATGTGGATCAGCCCCCCAACATGTAAATTACAAAGAATATTGGTTATATTTGGATAAATGCAACCCCCACCTGGTAAATTATCAGGATTTGGGTTATATTGTGGATCATGCATCGCCCAACTTGACTTACTCCTCACTGTTTCCAATCATAACGTTTAGTTTCCATCATATCACGTTTGTTAATTCACTATCAGGGAATTCAATAAAAGTTTTTATCTGTTTAAAATGGGTGGTTAATTTAGCCCCCAACCATCAATCTTATTTACAAATTTGAAGCTAGCATCGAGTTGGTTGGGCAATTGGCACCCATTTTAAACGAGAATAGACTTTTTATTGTGAAATAACCCTGAATATTCCATAACCTTATATGATTCCACCAGTCCCAAGATAGGTGCCTACTCCTCTACTGTTCCTCATCGTTTAATTCCATCCTACGTTTTAATTCACATATTAACCAGTAACATTAGGATGTCACCAGTCAGAGATAGTCATTACGCTCTACTTTTCCAGTCCCATCATAGGGGAACAGTGTGTTTAATTCGCTAGTCCTATGTTTTAATTCCAATATTCCATAAACATATTCACATCCCCGATAGGGCCTTACTCCTCTTACGTTTCCATCATACGTTTAATTCACAATAATTCTAACATTATATTCACCAGCAGAGATGGGGTATTAACTCCTCTACTTTCCTCATACGTTTAATTCAATATATGTTTTAATTCCATCATCTGTTTAATTTCGCAATATTCATAAACATTATATTCCCACCATCATAGATAGGGCAATGACACCCTCTACTGTTTTGCCATCATAAGCGTGTTTAATTCCAAATCATACGTTTAATTCATCAAATGATCACGTGTAATTCACAATATTCCATACATTATATTCACCAGCCAGATAGGGCATTACTCCCTCTACGGAACTTATACGTTGTTTGCTATATCCCAATATAATAAATGAATAATGAATTGTTTTCGATGGATGCACTAACGTCCTCATTTCCCAATTGAGGAAATTGGGGGTTGTGTAGTTTTACATTGTTTAGTAAGTGATGCCATTCCTCAGTAACATATCCACTCATTAGTATGTCGGGTTGGTTTTTTTCTGTTATGGATTTTTATTGATCACACCTAGCACCTGGTAATAATTTAATGTAATTTCCCATACTTAACACTTTCAAAGCTAAGAGAATGTTCACAAACCTGGTGTCTCCCTTTAGATTGTTTTGAAACTACAACTCCCAGCCAGAGATATATGATTGTTGGACAATTCAGGCAATAGTTTTGGACTTGAAGGCCTCATGCTAGAACTAATGTAACCGGGATCCCGTGTTTGGTAACACTCACTCCATGCCCCTATTTCCCCTTGTCAGTTGGTTGAATTTTCATTGTTCTAATTAACATTAGCTATTAACCAATTTTTCTATCTATGGCTTTTTAGGTGACTCTTGTCATCTGATTCGATTGGTCCCAGGCCCCTTCGGCATTTCTTCTTCCTTCTAAATCTACACTTTCAACAGCACCCACCCAAGACGCAGATACATGGAACTAGGTTTAGGGTGAGTTCCCCGTTTTGAATGTTTTGCACACCTCCTGCTTAAAAGCGAAATCTGGGGACACATGTTGGACTCCCTTGGTGGACCCAGCCCCACCCCACCTGGGTCCCAGAAGATCATTCTGACCAATCGACCTGACACGAGATGTTCGTAGAGTAAGCCTAGAAGTGTGGTTCCAATGTTATTGTCTCCTATCATCCCCCAATATTCCAAGACCCTCAGCACCTCCCTGTGGCCCGGCTTAAGAAGACTAATAATCCAGGGCCATTGAAAAGCGCCAGCTTTGTTCCTTTTCTCTCCACAACACGTCTTGTGATGCTGCTATAAATGGATGTAATGAGGGCTGGTTGGCAAAGCAATTAGGTACGTAATTAGTTGTGGTTTATGTCGATGGGTCATCAAGTAACTATGTTTGCTTATAATTCACCCATGTGTCGTAGAGTATGTGTTTTTTAAAGGACATGGGCTATACGCTTTCAAAAAAAACCGTTTGGTTACCTCCCCCACCCCCGTCTGGCAGGGGTGGGATGGACGTCACGTCTTTATTCATTGTATTAAAATTATGATATTTAATTTATTAGTTGTCCAGATACCGATTAGGATATTGGGCCCCTCACCGTCCATTCCTAGCCGCAACAGGATGTGTGCACGGGACATTACAGAGCCATGATGACTGCCTACCTGCTTCCTCTCTTCAGACACCGTCAAGCTTATAAAAGCTCATTGAGCAAGGAGGAGGCCCCTATCCCACTTTCCAGAACGGATAGGAACTTATCACTTAACATAACGGGTTACAAATGCATGTAATAAACGGTGGTAAAAAATGCAGTATAACTGCAAGTTTTTTTTAAGTTAGTGGAGGCTATGCACTCCCTAAACTCTTAGAAAACAATATTTGGAAGGGTCATTTTACTCGCGGTACGATCTTGTGTTGGACTTCCTTGTCTGCAACCCTCTAATGCCTCACTCATCTTTCCCAACAACTATTCTTGTTTCTCCCCTTTTCTCATCTCTTCTGTCTTTGTTTATGCCACATACCCTTTTAGGGTCAAGCAAGGTGCATACCCGATCCATCTTCCCCTACACTCCCTCAATATCGGGTAGCATATGGGCCTGCTCTACCCTTTTATGTATTTCAATCCCGATCCGTCTGGACATCTTGTCAAGACGTTAAAACTTAACAAGACTTGTGAGGTGCGAACTTCAATGCTCGACGTTTGTACCCCCCGGTGAATTTTTTTTCTATACAGATAGCTGTATTTATAAAGTGATTGAGACTGAAAAGTCGGATTTATTGTGCTTTCTTTTTATAATAGTGCATGTTATGAGAGAGTTAGCTTAAACTTCGTGGTCCGGCCCGGTTAGTCTGGCTCCCATGAATGCTTGTGGTGGTGCTCGCAGGTATGGCGGCTAGACATAAGGCCGAAGTGTCGTGTGTTCTCAGCAGTGGTGGTCAGGTTCCTCTAATCCGCGGGGCAAAGTGGTGACTGGGGCTCTGGGGGTGGTGCCAGTAAATAGGATCGTGGCAGGGGGCATGATGGAGAATAACATATGGCCTCGTGATTTGGGGTTGTGGTCGTTCAGTACGCTGGCTCTGAAAAATAACGGAGATGAGGGGCGGGTCGCAAAGCTAAAGAAGAGATTTAGACCCTAGCTACCCGCTCTCTCGACACCTGGTATGGGGGCTCTCTGCACTCTGCCAGAACCTATATAATCTATCGCAGCTGCTCTGGAACGTATTAAAATCATCTAATCTCCCTCATCTGCGACGCTCGGGCAGGGGCAGAACTATTGTGGGGTATTATTCTTATACATGCAATGTGTGTCATTGCTTTTCTCTTTTTATCTGACCTTGTGTGATGGTTACAGTAGGCGGGAAAAGCATTTTTTGGGTTGGTGGTGCTTTCTAATGGGCGAATGTCATTTTTACTTTCAATAGTGACAGCAGAGAACATTGTGTATCTGTGTTGAGAATATTACCTGCTTATTAAACTTTAACTTACCACCTTTTTGTGTAATCGGTTACACTGTCACCGATCCTCTTTTTCAGATCCCATTACCTGTACAGGGCTTTTTAAATATATTTTACCTTTTGTTTCATAGAATCTCCTGTGAGTGGTGGCGGCTGTATGTGCTGGTTCAGGGAGCAGTATCCTGAGGGGTGTCCCTGCAGATCTCTACCTTACTGGTAATCTATCCTTATTAAACCTAAAGCTAGCATAGGAAAGCACCATGCACATCAGTCTTAAACACCCTGAATTTTAATGCTTCTACACAGGGTACACAGACAGTGTAACGTTTCGGTACACAGTACTACAAGTACTTGTTGTCTGTTGATGGTACAGCTTTGTACCGAAACGTTACACGTGTATTAACTGGCTTTTGTTCTCTGCTCAGTTGATGAAGGTTATTCATGATTAAACCTGTTAATTATAACTTTAGTTGTGGTGGCGGATACGAACATATCTGTTGGATATACAGTAGAATGTGTGTGACCATAGGTGCTCTGATTGATCAACTGGTGGACCAATACACAGACAGTTTATTGTACAGCCCATTAATGTATTTGTATAATGGCGTCATATACCCCATGTAAGCACCTCCTCATCAGTGTGAATAGCCATAACTAATTTGTCTGCGCAGCTCATTCCACTTAATTAGCTTGCCCTTCTATACACATTTCCTGTTCCAAATTCCCTTTTTATATATTGGATTCCATCAGAGCTTTGTAAAAGAAAAAATAATTTTGTCCCTGAATATAATACCCGTTTTACATAATCTATTGTGTTCCACCCTAATGGGTTTGGTATTCTGATTCCTTCCAGGTGAGATGTCCCATCATGACGTCTTAGATGCAGTGGCTGAAGGGTGTTGTCGTGGTCCTGTGCGAACACAGTAACTCAGAACGAGGTATCTACATGAACTGGGAAGGCAGATACAGTTGGCTATGGGGATGGGCAGTCGTGAGTGTGTAGTTTCCAGTAAGAGACAAAGAACCCTTGCAGGTTGTGGTGAGAGAAGAAATTGGAAATAGAATAAACTTCAGGAAAATGTGACATTTGTAGTGTCTTGTTTTCTGTCATAGAGAAAAAAAAATATAGGGTTCTAACTAACCTGTATATGTTCAAGTTTGGCGGTGCTTATATAGTTAATAAGGAACCCCCCTTTTGTATTCCTCAATATTCAAAAAAGCGACCGACCAGACCTCTTTATTTAAATCCAAATGGATAGTTGTCATATATAGAGACAAGTACAAATAGATCGGATACACTATATAGGATGCTATTACTGTATATTCTACCCAAAATGTGTCTAAAAAAAATTTTTCCACAACCACTCAGATCTTTTTTAATTGAAAGCTAACATCCAAATCAGTTGGGCAAAATTGCACCATTTTTAATATCTTATTGAATCTCCGTAGATCAACTCTTTTATAATAGTCACTTGTTTGCATCAAATTAACAACCATCAAAAAAGACTTAGGCTGGCAGCAAACAGCAGGAAGTTGAGAATACCATGAAAATGAAACAAATGTAGTTTCATGTTTGTATAAGCTATAATGGCAGCCGGTGCTTAAATATGTCCTGGAATCTCTTTGACTTCTAATATCCCAGTTTTATGGAAATGCTGATGGGATTCCAAAGGAAATAAAGTTAAACAAGTTGGACTGTTGCTTTCGGATCATTATAGATTTTATATACCAACCCTGACAGTTATCAGTGACCCATAGCAACATGTACAAGCAGTAATTTTTATTGTCAATTGGAACATGCTTGTAAAGTTTCTCATTCATCCAGGTCACGTTATGTCTGGTATTAAAACCAACAGATTCCGTACAAGTCATTTTTGAATGAGAAATCCAGTCGGATGAACAAGTGAATGTCTTCAAGAACTAAACTTTTGTTAGATTTACACAACAACAAAACAGTATGACAATTGGAACCTGGGCAGAAGCTAACACCATCAAGACCAGCAACCGTAACAATTGTTATGGCAGAATAGCAACAATAATAAAAGTTCAAATCTGAAATAATTTAGTTGGATATACAGTGCCCTGAAAAATGCTTAAACCTAATTTGTTCATTTAAATGTTTTTTATCTTATATATGTGTTGGATCTGCACAAAATAGTCTGTTAGTGAAGTAATTATAAATATATAGACAAAAATTTAAATTGGATTGTATTCACCCCTTTACCATGTGCAACGTGCACGATGTTGCCTTTAAAGGTACATAATTGTAAAAGAAGGCCGAGACAAGATTTGTTAGTAACAGGCGGGCCACCCACCAAAACTCAGACTGGAAAGAAGAACATTAATCGAAGAGGCAACTGAGACCAAAGGTAAACCTGAAGAAGTTCAGAGTTCCACAACAACTGAAGTATCTGTTTCATAGGACCACAAACGCCGTACACTCATAGAACAGTCTTTATGGCAGAGCCATTACTTATCATTAAGGAGCTATGTCCACCCTAATTTATTTTTTCATATAAGATCCCCCCTGGGCTCCCAGCCCCCCGCAACGATATTTTTTTTTAGAAAGCCCCCCAAACTCTACATACCTCCCCTCGATCCTCCGCCGCGCTCCCGGCCCTCTGCTTGCAAGGAAATGCAAGCAGAGGGCGGGACCGGCAGCCGCGTCTGTGATTGGCTGACGGCAGCCAATCACAGACGCGGCTGCCGGCAGCTCACTTCGCCGGAGGAAAGGAGAGGTAAGTAAATTGTTGGGGAGCTTTCTAAAAAAAAATATGCAGTTGGGCTGGGAGACATGGGGGAAATCTTACTGAAGGGGTTTTAGCTAGGGGAGGGATAGTAGAACGGGAGGGAGAGGGAGGGGGAGGGGGGGGGAAGGGCTGGCAGTACGCATTGCAAAATCTACCTGAGCCAGCTAGCAGGCAGTGTCCTATATGGACTCTGCTAGCCTCCTGGTAGTCATTTTTGGGACTTTGGGGGGGACTACAGGAGAACCCTATGGAGCTGGGATGTGAGGTAGGATTAAACTACACTACATTGGGCCAGTAGTTGGGGGATTAATTTTGGGGGGGACATGCCTTTAAATATAAGAGGCAGGTTTTGAGTTGCCAAAAGGCATGTGGTCGACTCCCCATGTATGGAGGAATGTCTGGTCAGATGAGACTAAAATGGAACTTTTTGGCCACCAAGGAAATTGCTATGCCTGGTGGCAAACCCAGCACATCCCATCCGCCCAAGAACATTATCACCACAGTGAGACATGTTGGTGGCAGCATTAGTGGCTAGAAATCACTGGGCCCCCCGAAAAACTGGAGGGGGCCCTGTCCATGCTTTTCCACAGTGTTTTCTGTTAGAAAACTACTACTGCCATAGGAAAAATAAATGCCCCCGGTGTTCAGCTTTCCCCTTAAAAGGTTTATCATTTTAATCTTACTTCTCCTTAATGATGTAAATGAAAAAAATTATGTTGCGTCATTTTTAAATACATATAGTACACTGCGCTCTGAGAGTGGTGTGTTTTGCTGCATGCCTTCAATACAATACTTGTTTTGCTCGGGCACTGACCTGACTATTTTCCCCATACCAACGTGAATACTTCTACAGCACACAAACTATCAAATCATTCCAGCTACACAAAAACTGCTTAGAGAAAATGCTGATTAGATGTTTCTGTTGGATATCTAATGAAATAGGGAGCAGATCAGTGTACATACCCTTTAAGCTTTGCTAACGCAATGTGGAATGTTTCCTCTTAGTTCCCATGCCATCATTACAAAGTTTGCAAAAACAAACCTGTCAATATAGTCATTAGCTGTGGGCATCAAACTGCTCCTGTCACCTGACCTGTGAATCAATCACATTGAGTAAACAAGTATAAGTTACAATTGTAGCACAGGTAACGTTCTCCATCCATCCTATACCTCCATCTGTACTCTGTGTGTCTTACTACTTTGGGCTATACTGACTTCAATGTATTTATTTATGACGGTCTGTTCTAAACTTTAGTCTCATGACTTTTGTCCATTCTATTGCAACCTTCTCCATTGTCTGTACATTGCGGAGACACAACAGGTGGACGTATGTGGATCTGATCTTCCTAAACATCTGCCCATCAGTTATCATTTGCTGGATGGAATATGTCTTTCTAATAACAACTGATACCTTAGGTTAGTGATGTCTCAAGGAGATAAGCAGTTTATGGGCCTCCCCCACACTAGCCTTATCCCAAACTTACCAATCCAGGCTTTCTGCCTGGTGTTTTGAAATGGAATAATATTCTCCTGCTATACAACTATTCAGATGACTAACCCCCTAAAGCTCACTAAAGCAATATTTACACATTGTTGTTAAATGGCTTCTGGTCTTCATACAATGGTATTGGTTGCTTTGTTGTTCTGGCTGTGCGTGTTTTGGCCAAAGTGCATATTGGCAGGGAACATATGTCAGTTTCAGTTTTTTTGGTTGTAATTCTATTGTTAACTGATGATATAAATCATTGTCTCCCTGTGTATATAATAGTTACTAGAAATCTCCTTCATTACAGTAAAGTCATTCGTCAGTACAGGGAAGGTATGAATGGGTACAGATGGAATCCCTCTATCATTCTGATTGGATATATCGACAGACTGATTGATATAAATCATTGTCTCCCTGTGTTAGTAATAGTTACCTAGGAAGATCTCCTTCATTACAGTAAGTCATATCGTCAGTACAGGGAAGGTATGAATGGGTTACGAGTGGAATCCTCTATCATTCTGATTGGATAATATCGACAGACTGATTGATATAAATCCATTGTCTCCCTGTGTTAGTAATAGTTACCTAGGAAATCTCCCTTCCATTACAGGT
>JAACNH010006175.1:0-18048 GCA_019447015.1 Hymenochirus boettgeri
ATTCTGGAGGCGCGGGCGGGTACGGCCGGGGGTTGGTGGGGGCCCACACACAACGCACTACTGCATTGTAGGTGTTTAATAGGAATGTGAGAGCAATGGGGCCAGACTAAGAGTGCGACGCTGCAATTTGATCAGGCTAGGGCACCAAGATTGCTAGAAATGGCCCAGTGTTTGGGTCTTAAAGACAAAGGTAACATTTGTCTTTACTCTACTTCCAACCTGATTGCCAGATGATTTGGTCTAGTAGGGACAACATAAAGGATAACTGTATCGCCCTCCCCATACATTTTCCTGATTTCTAGCCTCTCTGCCTACTGTGAAGGGGGCGTAACAATTCTGTCTGCCACTGTCACTCTAGCATCAGCTTGATTATGTAGGCTGTATCCTAGCAACAGGACATTTCAAGTTTGTTTGACTGGCAGAGGAGGAGGAGAGATGTTGTAACAGACATTCCCACCAGCCAATGACAAGTGTTTTGTTAATCATGGCCCTGGCCCATCTAGAGGGGCGGGCTTTTAGCACTCATCTTTGCTGTGTGATATCTAAAGGAGGCAGCACAGTTGTAAATGTGAGTAAGTGATTTCAGCTGCTGGAAGTGTGGACATGTAATGGGGGTGATGATTGTTTTTTTGATATTGTTGTCCTTTAATACATATAATTAGCAGGGCTGCACTAAACAACATGTGTTTTTTAGTATGTGGCCCTACATATTTTACTGATCTGTCAACCCTGCCTCCAACATTCCCCTTTAAAATGCATTGCACAGAGCTGTGCAAAGATCAGGTTCACTTCATTATGCTGCACCTGTAGCCTGCGCTGTTTATAAGTTACCTTGATCAGTACAATTCTACTGGGGTTGCCACCTTTCCCTTTAAGACTCAAACTCTTAGGGCTACGTGCCACTAGCGCATTTTGGATAGCGATTTGCAAACTGATTGTGCTAGTAGGAACACAGGCATGTAATAGCCTATGGGACCGGCCCCACTACATGTGATAGGGTCCAATTGTGGAAGCGCACATCACATATCATTGTGACTGTGCATTCTCCATGTGCTCAAGTGGGGTCGCAGCCTCATGAAATTAAACCTGCTGCACTACTAAATGCAAATGCATCAAATATGTTGTATGACTACACTGAAATCAATGCAGTTTGCATTACACCTGTAAATGTACATTGCAGCAATACCACACTAATATAAATGGTAGAGTTCAGAAATAAACACATTAATAAACTTCTTATGCAGATATGCTCACTAATATAAAGGGTTAAAAGGTTGCATCATAAATACACATTAAAAGGGTTAACACTTTCCTCTACTATGAGCAAAAACCAGCTACGGTAATCATATCACTGCCCTCTCTGATTTGACTGGGAGACACTGGCAGGTGGGGATTCTGATGTCACGTGTTACATGCAGTTTAGCATAGGGGAGTGTATGTATGTATGTATAGTTTATTTATGCGCCACTTGAGGATGCAGCACTGTACAATAATAAAATACAATAAAGTCATACAAAGGGGGACAAATACATAGATAGTTCAATACATAAATATTTAAATTATATAAATAGAAGTGCTAGTAAAAACAAATGTTTTTACTAAAGGTGGCATACATATACACAATATTACTTACCCAACTGAGCACTCAAGCGAGTGTCGAGCGATCCTGCAGGAATCGCTTCTCCCGATCTTATATGCGACTGACATACAATCGCAAAATCCCATTCATTTTGCGATCGCAATATAGATCAGGAGAAGCGGTTCCTGCAGGATCGCTCAAACATCGCGTGAGCGCTCGGTCGGATAAGAATATTGTGTATATGTATGGCCACTATAAGTGACACTTATAGAGACTGTGGAGCTGCCTTTGAATTTTGGATTTTGTTCTCCTTTAATATGTGTCTCGTTTTAGTTAAATATGGATTTATATGTTATTATGATAAAGCCTGAGTATCTTTAAGATGCAGTTCTACAAATGGGAGTGCGAAATCAGGGCATGTATGTACAAATCACAGCACTTTATCATATGTCCTTGGTAACATGGAAATATGTTCCTTGATAGCAATTATTCACAAATTCACCAAAGACTGACAATTAATCAGCCATGGAACTGATCATGTATATCCAGCTTGCTTTTACAGTTAACAGTTTTAATACTATTAGCAAAAATGCCATTAATCAAGCCCTAAATTATTCTATTAAAAAATAGCAGTAGACTTTCTCTGACTAATAACATACAGCAAATAAGGTTGCTATTGATTATTTGAAAATTGTGATAGAAAATGTAAAAAGTTCCCATACCACTGGACTCAAACAGATTTTCAGAGCTTGAATAGAATTTGCCAAATCCCTATCGGAACTAAACTCGAGTTTCATTTATCTATAATCTTTAGTAGAAGATACTGTTTCAGTATAGGTGATCCCAGTTGTAGACATATACTGTAGTTTGGTTCCGAAACTGGTATTAGTTTGATGCTGAAATGAAACAGAATTTACCAATCCTGCTGTCATGCTCCCTGCTGCCAAGCAGCCGGAAGGGGTAAAGAGAGATCAGTGAGAAAAATGATTTACCTTATATACTCGAGTATAAGTCGATCTGAGTATACCGAGGGTACCCGAGGTACCCATTTTTACCTAAAAAATCTATAAAAAACTGATTGACTCGAATATAAGCCGAGGGTAGAAATTATGACCACTACTGCCTTCTGATTCTGTATTGTTTTGTGGCTTAAGTTGCCTTTAAATGCACAGCAGAATTCCCATACAGTATAGCCAATCCAGTTCCAGTAGCCTCCAATTCCTTGGCGTCCAGATGTTTGGAAACTACAACTCCCAGCATGCTTTGTTTATTTACAATTCTCCTGACCCCCATATAGTAAAGGGCACTCTGCCCCATATAGTAAAGGGCACTCTGACCCCCATATAGTAAAGGCACTCTGATCCCCATATGTAAAGGGTACTCTGACCCCCATATAGTAAAGGGCACTCTGATCCCCATATAGTAAAGGGCACTCTGATCCCCATAACAGTATGGGACTCTGACCCCCATATAGTAAAGGCATCTGATCCCCATATGTAAAGGGCACTCTGATCCCCATATAGTAAAGGGCACCTGATCCCCATATAGTAAAGGGCACTCTGATCCCCATATAGTAAGGGCACTCTGATCCCCATATAGTAAAGGGCACTCTGATCCCCATATAGTAAAGGGCACTCTGATCCCCATTAGTAAAGGGCACTCTGATCCCCATATGTAAGGGCACTCTGACCCCATATAGTAAAGGGCACTCTGATCCCCATTATTAAAGGGCACTCTGATCCCCATCAGTATAGGGGACTCTTACCCCCATATAGTAAAGGGCACCTCTGATCCCCATATAGTAAAGGGCACTCTGATCCCCATATAGTAAGAGGGCAACTCAGCCCCATAGAAAGTCCAATACACAGCCCCATAGAAAGTCCAATACATAGCCCCATAGAAAGTCCAATACATAGCCCCATAGAAAGTCCAATACACTGCCCCATAGAAAGTCCAATACACCCGCTTCATGTGACATCACACAGAAAAATGAGAGGGCACGCTATAAAAGATCAGCCCACATGAGGTGAGGAAGCGGCATCTTTTGATCTAAAAAGCTTTGAGTGCATTGAGAAACACAGCTTTCTCCACCCACCACGGAGCTAGATGGTAGAGTTAATTTGTTACAGCATGGCAGAGTATGTCAATTGCAAGAGTGCAAAATTACAGAGCCATTCAAGCTATGGCTAGTTGTTTTAGTGTAACTATTACAGCTCTGTTTTGTGACGGTCCACTCATCCATCAACTATCCTGTGGGTCTATTTATGTAACTTTTAAGAGTTCAAGAAGGGAGTAAGCAGTCAGGTCATATGCTACCCTCACACAAAACACAAAAAAAATGGTCTTGCTGATTACCAAATTAAGAGTAACTTCATTCTTTAATCAAACATAATGTGATCTATTAAAGATTACCCTAACAATGTATTTAAACAGGTCCTTCTTCACTACAAAAATATTTAGATATATAAAAGTTAGGGCTAGTAGAAATGTCTATAGAGTCAAATGCTTCTAAATGCAACATCACTGTTTTAAAACAACCAATCAATTTGCGAGAAGCGTAGTTTCCCGTGAGACACGATTCCCCCATCAAGACTCACCCAGAACTATCTTTAGCCCATATTTCAGGCTTGTCGATTTAATCAGTGAAGGATAGAATGTTAATGTCCTTTCTATGGCGGTAGGACTTGGCAGCACAACTTTACCACGTTAGCCCTATAACTTAAGATGGACCTTAAAGAGAGGGAAAAAAAAAACCTCCACAGACTTAAAATGAAATAGTCTTCTTAAAACAAAAGGCTTCTTCACAGCCTTTTATCCTATTTAAATTACCAATAAGTCTAAAATAGAAGAAAAAAATCTCTCAGCATTCAGAGGAAAATTGGCCAGCGACATGCAACATTTTTCCTTTATGTCCTCAGGACAAATGACTTCAGGTGTAGCAAAAACAGCATGGACTCTTCGTCACAGGAAGCTCCAACCACCTAACACACATACCACTCACCTTTGATTGGACTAAGACCAGCGCCCACAAAGGACCAACAAAAGGAATGCACCACAGTACACACCAAACCACAAACCACACATATTGCGGTTCGGTAATAAATTAAATACCGTTTACACTCCTTTTGGTGCATAGACATAGGTTTAAGCAGTGACAGAGGTGCTGACTAAACCTTCCTTTGACCTATTCCATATTAAAATAGGGGTGACAACACAACACACAACCACCATAAGACACAGCCAACGTAAGCCAAAATACAAAGTACTTATATACGATCTATCCATTTGTCATGACTACACCCAAGTGAACACAAACATCAACCCAAAGACCCACACCACCACAAACTATATTGAAATTGCAATATATTCAGGTCATTCAGATTTAATGTGAGAAATCCCAGGTCATTTACCCTTCCAATATTTAATATTATAATACCCCCACCGTCATTGGTACTCCTTAAAAACTCAAAGCAATCTCCATAAAGATATAAATATTTATTCATCCCATAGATTTATATATAATACTATAGGAGGGATAGATATATTATGAATAGAACATAGTAAGTCTTCAAGACTGATTAATTTCAATCCACAGTATAACGTTTCATTGTTGTCATAAACTACACAAAAAAGGAAAAATAAATCTCCTTATAATAAGAATCCAATATTTCATGCATATTCTTTAGATAGATTTTCTTTCCTTGCAAAAACCCTTACTGTACAAAACCGTGTACGGTAAAGTATAAAGGAAAGCGAAAATACAAAGCATTTTTTTTCCCCAAGCTACTTAATAGGGTAAGTGTAAGGTAAGAATCGATTGACAGGGTTTTGACTTTACCTTTATTAACAGTTATCTGGATAAACGATTTATAAATTAGGTAGACTAACTGTTAAAAGCGTTTGGGAAATAACTTTGGTCCACTCACCAGAAAACAACAAGAACCTCAATCATTTTTTTTGTAAAATATAATCTGAAACAAAACATAAATTAGATTCGAATTATTTTACTACTTTAATAGGTTGCGACACCCTGCAGCCACGGAAAACCATGATCAGTGAAGGGTTTCTAGTCTCCCCCACTTCCCCCCTCGCTAGAGCTTTAACTACTGGGGTGACCTTTCATGCCTTTCTCATGACTAAGTAGTCAGAAAACCAGTACGATGGAGGGATAAACGATGCACATTTATCAAAACATAACTATACACACAATAAGCATACTAATAGGGTAATTTAGAATCATACCTGACAAACTGATGTTTGTGGGTCACCATATCTTCACCGTGCACCCATTACATTGACAAGGCAACACATGTTACTAGTGTGCGACCTGCCTTCTGCCAGGGGTGCTGCGAGCTTATTCTATAAAATCCTGGTAAACATGCCTGTGAACAATAAAATTATTATTATATTTATTTGTAAAAAGTTCTTCCTAATGTTATTAATCAATGTTTTTTTTTAAGGTTGTTCAAGTCACTTACCTACCTGAACCTAAAAATTAAAAACATGTCATGTAAAAGCCCCACCACTTGTTCTTGGACAACCTTTCCTCCCTTTATTCACCCCCATAACCCGCTGTAGATCAATGCCCAGTAAAAGTATTCAAAGGACAGGACCCTAATAAAAAAACAAAAACTCGTGACTTGACCAGTTTATCTGACCGCAAGCTGAAACTAATATTTATAATCAAACGAGTGTGAATAAAATTAACCTATCAACATTGCATACCTTTGGGTAAGTATCCCCCCGTGCCATGAGTGATAGTAATACTTTTTAATAAATAATTGTCGGTATTGTTAATGGAAAAGTGAAACCCTGAAACTGGAGATTGCTCTGTTTTGGGCGGGGGATATCAATTAATTGAATCCTCAGCACTGCTCTAATTCGATGTAAATCTTCTTAAGCTAGTAATCACCAACATTACATTGAATTTGGCTTTTAGTTGGACTGACATAAATTGATTGTAAGTTATTTGGTGAGCAGTGTCTGCCAGCCCATTCCTTGGTATGTTTCCAAAAAAAAGCATTATGGTTGTGTATTGACATCTGAGTGGGTCTGCTGCCTCTGTATCCTTGTAGTTAAAGCTTCAAAAAGGCTCTACAATTCCAATAAGGTGGCGCCTCACACCCCGTTCTCAACAAACTGGCACATCAAGATAAAGACTGAAGAAGCCAATGCAGCGTTTTCAAACCATCCGTGTCAAGGTATTATTTTTAGAGGAGTAGCATTAACATGTTTCAGACCTGAATAGGCCTTCATCAGGTTGCATTTATATGTGCATTGCCACTATTGCACAATACACCACACTGCCCAACCAACCACAATCTTCAAAAAGATTTGCCAGACACTGTCTTCATATCTTCACCTCTGCACAGCACCCACGTACCGCTTCCCCGAATGTACCAACATAAACCTAGTTATCACAGCCCAATCCAAAGCTCGGCTCCCACACAGTGAGTTAACTAGAACCAAGGCAAGCCCTCCTATCATCGCTGCCCTGGCGAGCACATCGTGTGCTTGAGAGGAATCCCCCTGAAATCCAATGATAAGATAACTACAGTTGCTAGACCAGTGTGAAATAAAATTATGAGTATACAACCTGGTCCGCCCCGCTGGTCGAAACTACTCGTTGGCACATCCCGGACGCGACAGCGGAACTTTCTAAATTGCAACCCAACTTCTTCGAGCATATACGCTGTGTGTACCTGCTTCCCGTCGCATCCGCCACCTCCATCCGGCCTTCAACCCCCGTAGGCGCCTACAGGTCACTGTCCGGGAACTGCCACCCCAGCCCCACCCCGAACCCTTCGACCTTGCTACGTCCCTGCCCACCCCTACCAGTTCTCAGTAAAAGCCCTCAACAGGGAACCCCCTACCCCCGCCACACCCTACCGACTCGTTGTCTGCGTCAGGGCTGTCAACTCCGAAAAAAGCACCCCAATAGTCACCCCCTCAGTCTCGTTCACGTCGCTGACGTTATACAAACCTACTCCACCATGATCAGCACATATCATGCGTGACATTCACACACTTTCGATCAATATGCTTTGCCGGGACTAAGATGGGAAGACTTTCCTTCATTCTGCCACTTCCAAGGTAGATTTCAGAAATTTTATGCAATCATTAACAAGACCCATCACATTTAGTATGTGTACCAAATTGGTTGATTACATCCTCCGCAGTCGTCCCCAAACACACGTTATGAATGATTAAACGGTACCATGACTATGCGAGCATTGAAATCTCATCTACCTTGGTAAATGTAAAGCAGTATTACTAAACCTGATTTGCTCCTGGGGATAATCCCGAAAAGGATTTAACCACCACCAACCACTTAACAACCGCCACTACGCTATGACGAAAGTCGGTTCAATACCTACTGCGCCTCTTTGCCAGATTCTCCGGTTGAGTTCCCCTGTATGGTCTCATAACTCAGGCTTCATGGTGCTTGCGCCAAGTCTTAATGCCCGCTCTTTCATCTAGTGCTTTCACACTGTTCGCCCCCCCACGCACATCGCCGCGTTCCTGTTGGCTGTCAAAACAAAACATAGGCCCCCGTGCGACCCCGTGCTTCTTGCCCCCGTCCCGCCCCCCCGTCCTGTCATCTTCCCTTTTCTTCTCACGATGTCTCTCAACACAACCCCCCACTATCCACCGAACAGCACAGCGGTGTAGCCTCCACACCAAATCACTGCCCCCAGCCCATCCCCGTTGTTTTTACAGTATTGTTTTCCAAAGGTTAGTGGTTGATGTAGTATTTTTCTTTGTTTTGAACGCCACTTCCATTTCATGGTTACTTCAGTAAAGAGTAACAGGGGAGATTCAATAAAAGTTCCTACACAAACCCACATATAGCAGAAAAATGAAGTGACTAATTTGCCCCATGGCAATCAGATATGTTCTGCTTTCAATGTCTAAATAAGATCTGATTGGTTGGGGGCCATAAGCAAACACCGATCCATTTTGTTTTATGGAGGATAGTATGAATTATTTTATTGATCTCTCCTGAACATGTTTAAATCCACAACAAAAAGTACCTGTGTTTGCTTTATGCGTAAGCGTAGATTAGATAGACTAATAAACCCTGATATTTTAATAACATGCAGGTTACCAGTTTCATTTCCCTTACATTTGTTATTTTCTTTCTTCCTCGTGCTTACAGAAAATAAATAATGCAAAGTTACCTTTTACTTTATAAAAAGCAAAGGAAGAATGTATAGGGACAACACAATTGTATGCTGTTAAATCTCTCTTCTGTGTGACTTAGAGGAAAGATAAACTGCTTAACCAGCACAAAATCCGGTGCGTCGCTATGCTGTAATCTGACGTTGGCGTCAGCTTCAGAAGACCAAGCTGAGAGCTTTTCGTTTTGATCTATGTTGCACTAGAGATTGATTGAAGTGCTATTCATATACCTGGACTTCAAGTACAGTACAGCGCACTCGTCCCACGGGAGGATCATGGGTCACTAAGCACCAAGCACGGGGAGGTCCCGCGGGCCGCGCCCCCCTTGTGGACCACCTGGAGCTTTGCGAAAGTTCCAAAGAATACTCATCCCTCCACACTGCTTGTGAGTGTGCCACGAGCCTGTTTCAAGGCCCCCACCTTTTCTGAATTGCAACAATTCATATGTTGTTTGATATGACCAAGCCTGTGGAAGGAGAAGGATCATTAACTGTTTCAACAAACACAGTGAAATAACCACCAAACGGTGTCAGCGGAATGGTGTCTTTCATTGCCAAAAAATACGATTCCCACAGAAAGGTACCTTATATAGTTACTGTTAAGTTCTGCTATCTTCCTCAGTACCGGAGTGTGCGGTTCCCAAATGCCAGAACCTGGGTTAAAGGGCAAGGTATGAGATTAGTGAGTGTGATGGTTAAACAGAATGGGATTTCTGGGCAAGTCTGAAGAACTGCTGATGTGCATTTAGAGGACAGGCGTTTGGAGTTGTTGTTGATTGAAATCTGCTTAGTTTAATGCAAGTGGTAAGTATGCCTGATGTAGGTGACAATATCTAGTTAAATCAGATCAGATGGTTATTGTATAGGAGGATACAACATGTGTAATCTGATGCCAATCCCACGCTGAGAGTATCAGGGAAGGTTGGGTCTTGCCAAAGCCAACACCAAAACACACAACCAAAGTTCAAAGTATTGAACAAAATGTGGATGATCAGTCTTAGCAGCAATACCACATGTAGCGGTGCAAGATAAGGACCATGCATCCCCAGGGTTTCAGGATACCAACAATGGGGGTTTGGTTAATCAAGTGTTGTGGGTAAATTCATCATGTACGCAATGGTGTGTAAGTAGGCAAGATTAGATTATGGTAGGTAAATAGCACCCACGGGTAATTTTCATAAACCAATCAAATATACAGCCTAAGGGAGGTGGAACCAGCCATGTTTTATCTTTGTAAATATGCTCTCCCACTATTGGACATTGTTCTGGTGACCTTAGCAAACCTTTAAATATGATTTGATTTCCCACCATGACTTACTAGTCCAAACAAACTACAAGAACACAATTTTCAGCCCACACTAATGTATCAATAGTCCAAGATAAATAACTTGTAATAAATAGGGCCTTGTCATATGAGTAAAAATAAGTTAAAGAATGATCATATAATGGTCATTCTTTTCATTGTTGCCTTCCTGGAATCAACCTAAACACAATAGTTTTGATTGAATTGCAAATAGAGTACAAAGTTTTTCCATTGAATATTCATTCTTTTTTCTATAAATATATATATTTGCTGAAACAGGAAGAAAAACAGCTTAATGGTCAAATATGTGCTACAGCTATAAATCGATACAGATGAATGTAGTTTTTTTATCGTATCCATGGCTATTCAAAACCAGTACATCACGTAATAATAAAAGCGTAACAAAGCAACAATGACTCATCTGTCATTTCTATCCTGGTTCTTTTCCTCTATTAACTTGCAGTCGCACGCATGCCGTCGCCTTGTGATCTTGCGTTCCGGCCGCCAACATCATAGGCATATAATTATTAAGTTAAATATTTCTTCTGATTATTATTGTTTTATACAGTCATCAATCTTCTACATATACTCAGCACGGAAAAAAGGGAGCAGTCAGAAAGATATACAGAACTATTCCACAATGTAAAATTACACTTTTAATTATTTTGTTAATAACTGTAATATAAAGTCACCTATGTAAAGAGGAGCAGCATGTTAGCATGAAAAGCATGTGTTGGCTCTTTAAAGGGCATCTATAGTGGGAAAATGACCTGTGTTTTCTTTCTTCCATGTGTTCTATAATTCCACAAACCCCCAGAGTGTCTTCACATTTTTCAGATTCCTCTGTCCTGAGATACACCAGTTAGAAGAATAATGAGTGCATTCCTCTACTCCTACTTGAACTGTCAATCAAATCCTGTAACGTGATCCCCCCTCCCTGCTCTGTATAAACATAGAGATAAGAGCATTAGCAGGGGGAGAGAGGTAGCTTTGATGGTAGATATAAGGCTGCACTTGACCCCTTCTCTAATAGTTTTCATGATTGATGATGGGTCACAAAGAGAGAGATTATAAACTGTACTGTTCTCCTCTCTTCCGTGTCCTCAGCGACAGTTGCTTCCTATGGCCACTGTGCGTGGGTGTTGTTTTTCAGGATGTTGAACTTTTAACTCCTACTGCACATGAGAAGCTGTTCGGTTAGCCTGAGTTGAGACATGGAGGAGGTAACAAGGGGAGGGGGAAAGGGGGAGTGCTGCACACGATCTGACTCCATGGTTAAACAGAGTCACTGGCAGCAGATGATAGTATTAAGGCAGCACAGAGTACATGAATTTAACTTGGCACAAGGGGCAATGTGTTTTTTCACTATAGATGCCCTTTAATCTTTTTCTAAGACAGCTACAGCGATATATATTCGCTAGAGTAGAAAATATAAGGTGTATAACTGATGCCTGTTTATTAAAATAATCAGGATCAGCTAAGAATTACTGTATAGTCACATTCAATCTATTTTTTGATGACTATTTTGATGACTCAGAAATATTAAACCGGGTTATTGGTTTGCAGAAATATCTACCCCTGTGTACCTAGCTTAGGGTGCACAAAGGAAGAGGGTGTTTTCTGCCAGCATTAGAGCTAGAAAAATTATAGACACTTCTTTCACATTCAATTAAAGGAGCAGAAGTCTTTGTCATTTTCAACATCATGCCAAGCACACATACCCATTTATTTCTTTTATAAAATGTATTTATCTTTATTCAAATAACATTCTATATTTCACAATGCAAGTCACAAGGTATTTAATGAAAAATCTCTTTACATCATCTTCAACACCAAACAACAAAAAAAATTTGTACAGAAACATATTTAGAACCAGAAGCTGAATTTGCATAATAATAAAGTTTGGGAGCTCAGAGCACTTGTTGCCTGTCTTAGAGGCTTGTGAAATCAAGTTACTACTTTGCTTTCCTTATGACATCAGCCTTTAGGGATTTCATTTAACTCGTCCCAGTCACTGTGTGCAGTTTCATAAAATAGATACAAATTAAAAGTGCAGGCATAATGAAGGGTACACTTGCTACCCAAACTGAACATCATTTGTTAGTATGAAGACATCAAAACAATATCTTGATGTATTTTGTGCTATAAAAAAGTAATAAATGGGAATAAAGCATAGTGTGCACTGTGTAAATCACTTAGTCACGTTGCCTTTTATTACAGAAAGGAAATTCTCCTGTTCCATGATTAATGTAATATTTCTACTGATTATTCTGCTGTTTTTGAAATGTCACTGCTCAGTGATATGACTATGTATCTTTCAATAGCAGATCCATCTTTGAAACATCAAAGGATTTGTTGATTATTTGAACCAATTGTTATTAGTACAAAGTGGGGTCATATTGTCCAAATGTCATAATATAAGGGACCCTGGTGACATTTAATACAAGTTTAATGCCAAGTTACAATGTGCACACAAAAATCAAAAAAATATAAAATTTTCAGTGTTTGGGGCTAGTCAGCAACAAGTGTGTTTCTCATATGCTTATGATTTGTTTTATGATCCGTTACTAAGTGAGAATCGCGTGCCCCATTTTCGGTGGCCGCATTGTGCATGTATGCTAAACTTTATGTCTGTAATACTTATAACCATGTGTGTAGTTGAGTGCTGAAGCCATTTGCGCAAAGTATAAATTGCCAGTTCTCCATGCACCATACCCGAGTATACTATTTGGAATTGAGGTTTGAGCAGAATAACCTTGCATATGTAATGTATATAACAGATATATTAGGCTGTATGGAGGTTGATTACCTACTATAAATCAATATAATATAGAAATTAGTAACCAGAAATACAACAATCTCTGTGCCACTTAACACTATATACTGTGTAAATTACAGTCCTAATACAAGTAGGAAACCTACTTCCTATAGTGACAGGGGCGGGAGGAAATCCCCTGGCCCTCATCGCATGGGGTATGTGCTTGCAAATCTGTAGCCAACAGGCCACTTGTGGTAAAAATTAACACTGCTTACCCGCTGCCAAAAGTGGCCTGGGTGCATCCAAGCCCTTCACTCGGCCAAAAATTGTGATCTTCCCAATAGATCCCACAGATCAGTTGGAGCTGTGTGACCCAGGTAACATGCCAGTAACTCCCATGAAAACTTCTTTATGGATACAACACATACTAAAAACACCCATGCTGATTTTTTTTGTGTGTCTCCACACTTCATCAGAGGCAGGATGTTACAAATATTACGTATTGCTTGAGACACCTTTTACAAGTAATAAGATACACTATAAATTTAGTTTTACAATTGATGAATTGTTTAATTTGATATATTTTTGAAGTGACACTACTTTTAAAGCTCCCACTGTTTGAAGGTATGGACAGAGCCAATATATCTTGTAGGTTTTCTGTTCTCCTAGGGACTATTTTCTAGTTTCCAACCCTCTTCTAGAACTTTCTGAAAAGTGGCATCTCCATGTAAAATAGGTATGCGGTTCTTAACAATCTGTGATATCTCATGTGGGGTGCATTAGAAAGCATTTATGTGAACATATTAGAACGGTTAAGTTAAAGGATGATAATAGTCCGGTAGCCAGACATTTTATGATGTGCAGTAATTCTGATTTCAATGCGTTAGTTTTCAGGGATTCAGAAGATAGATATGCCTAATAGAGGAGGGAGTAGGATTGCTCATCTTCTGTACGAAAGGAGTGGATCATTCGCCCGATACACATTCCATTAGGTTTTAATTATACCAGGGATCTAACATGTTTGTGGATCTCTGACCCAGGTGAGTTTAGACCGGACCCAAATGAAGTTAAGCAGTTTACATTGTTATGCTTACATTTTGATTAACATATTCTTGTCTTTTATGGTGTTGTGTTTTAGTTACTATGTGTCTTTTATTTGACAGTTTTGTGTTCTTTGTGCCGTTCTGTATTCTGACAGCTTCCCAGTGGTTAATTGAGAGGCGGTTACCCTTTAAAAAGGAAGTGATTATTTGTAAATTTAGAGAAGTGGCTTGTTTACTCTTTAGACTACTTGTTTTCCAGCTTTTGGTTGTCATTTGAACATGGCTTAATATGACAGTGTATTTCTACTTTTAAATGCCTCACGATTAGATGATCTCGAATTTCAAGTTACTATTTTTGTGAAAGGTGTGATATTGAGCTTCTAGACACTGCTGTAATGTAAAAGTAATGGAAAGCATCTGCTGATTGATGCATTAGCAATGTGAAATTTAGGTTGTTTATATATAACCTGTCATACGCGATTATCTACAAAAGAAATTTTGAGCAAAATAATTACCTGCTTTGCCTCAACCAACCCCCATAGGCAGCTTTAATAAGTATATATTGAATGTCATAAAGAACATCCATGAAGTCATCTCGAGTAACAGGCCTTCCATCAAGATCCAAGATACCTCCAATCATGCTGAAATAATTAGAAATATATTTAAATTTTAGATTTAAATCTCCTATTCTTATAGCATACATTTAATATAGCATAACATCAAAAAAACAATGAAGTATTACCTCTGTCAAATCAATGTCATGTTCTCGTCAACTGCCCATTTTGGGGAGCAGGCATATGTTTCACTATAATCCTATGGTTTGCAGGGGGGCCTCCCCTAATTATAACCTGGGGTTCATATGCCGACGGACCAGTTTCTTCTCGTGCTTCAAAGAAAATGGCATATTTCAGCTTGCTCCATATGCAGTAAGCTTAAGACAAATGATAAATGTTTTAGAAGAAATAAAAAAATGTAGATTTAGTTGATTTGGGGGTTTGTTAAAACACACAGGAAATGTAATAAGAGCTGCTAATGCTGCTATATTAATTATGTCTTATACTTTGTCTATGTATGACCTACATGGTATTCAAAGGCACATAAATGGCCTACTGAAGGCACACACACAATGGGATAGAATTCCATCCAATGGGATGGAATTTACTAATGTGTGTTTTTTTGTCTGAAAAATGTCATGGAAAATGTCAGTTGCAATGGAAATGTTTGCCAATTTTCAGCCTAAAAATGAAATATCTTAGTGTGGGTTGATGAGGTCGAAATATAAATAACCAATGTGTGCGTTTATGTTCACTTTCTGCTGTTCTTAAATCATTACACTAAACAGTACTGTATATTATGATGCATCCCATTTTGTGGTCCTATAGGTCATTTGTAAAATCTCTTGCCTGTCCTATAAAGCCTGTTAAATAATCATTGCGTTTACGTTTAGTTACATGAATTATGAAACAGAGCACACTGATTATGACATTTAAGATCTGCTTGTTTTCATTTTTTTAATAGAATTTACTTCCTTTATTACAAGAGATATGCAAAGAATATTTTATTGAACATGAAAATGTTCAAAGGCATATTTATAAAGGTTAGTTAACTTTTCGGCTCTGTTATTGAAATGAAAAAGTCATTACCGGCATGATTGCCATTTAATTTATCGCCGCGGTAACTGTGGTAAGTGTTTTCTCACATTAAGTTTGCCCATTTAAAATCTGCAACTCTGAGGTTACGAAAATGCATAAATACCCATTTATCTAGCCTGTCACTAGGTTTCTCAATAGTATAAGGGTCCAGGGGGATGTTAGACTATTTTTCACCATTTACCATAAATTCGATCGTTGATATCCAGATACAGGAAACAGTAGAAGAAAAGGCTGACGGTGCACATCGGCAAGAACTCACCAGATCGATAAAATAAAAAATGTATTTTACACATATGCAAACAAACAACAGGACTCGCGTTTCAAGCACCAATGGCTCTTACTCATAGGCTCAATCAGTGAGGCCTGCTTCAGCTGTTTATCCAATGAGTATCCCATCCAATCGCAAGGGAGGGCTAACAAGGGAGGGCTAAGAGAGGTTGTAAATTCACCCCCAGGAGAGACACACTCACTGGGTGACATTTTGTCACCCAGTTTATTTTCTAGTGATCATAAACAAGTCCAATCATGGCTGAGGTTTAAGGGTAATTACTGCTGGGGTGCTAATAGGTGTAAGAGTTGCATGTATATTTTTAAATCCGACACCTTTATAAGTTTGTCCACAGGCAAACAATATCCTATTCGCCAATACATCAATTGTGATGTTGACCATGTAGTATATCTACTAACGTGCACAAATTGCTCGTTATAATTTGTAGGATGCACCACTCGCCCTTTGAAATCACGAACATATTAGAGATATTGAGAGTGCCAGGGATTTAAGTCCGGCCGTTGGTAGACACTTCTGTGTGTGCAACAAATATAATATCAAATTTATAAAAGTACAAGGAATACAACGTATTCCTCCAGACCTACTGTACATGGGGAAACCGGTTGGCTTTCCTCCGTAAAGCAGAGGTTAGATGGATATTTGTACTAGACACACGAACACCTAAGGGTCTAATTATAGGTACGATATAGCTTGTTTATATTGATTAAGGAGTTATTAGTGTTTGGGCTAGTTGAAGAAAAATATTTCCATTAGTGGTGGATTCTTTCATTTTTTACTCACCTGATTAAGATGTGACAAGAACTCCACCGGATCGATAAAATCCAAAATTTATTTTACACATATGCACATTTACAAATTTTGCAGTGTGCGGGTGTGAGGATTTCTGTGGGAAGCGAGGGGTTCGGGGTCCTTTTGACACCCGAACCACCCATACTTGGAAGTAAGAATCATTTTTGTATAATAGAAGCCTACTGATTATTACACACAAATAGACACTGTGTAGCTGCACTAACTTGTTTGTTACTGTTTCTTATCCAGATACAGGAACCTAACACAATAAATGCAGCAATGTCGCAGGCGCACATTGCCAAAACGACCACCACACATTGCGGTGAAAATAATCGGCGATATCATTTATAAATATGCATCTTAGTATTTTATAAATGCAGGCTTACGAATAGTAAAAAGTAAAAAAATAAATATAAAGCAACCCTAAAACACTTAAGAATATTAAACACAAACTAAGAAAGGGACCAACACACTAACACAGCAAAGGAACCTTACTCTATTTTCATTAAAAATGTTCCTGTTTAAATAAATTATATAAAAGTATACCAAAAACGTTTTTTTTTTTACCCGTGGGCAGAAACAGGCTCATTGCCTCTTTTTTAAATTGCATGTTTGATGTGATTAATTGAAAGTTTAAAGCTATTGGGAGAAAGCAAACAGAGAACAAAAGAAAATATAATCTATATTCTAAGCAAGAGACGGATTGCTTTAAAAATGAAGGGTTCCTGCATTTTTAGGGTTCTCTTTATGCCAAGTGAACTTGATGGAAATGTGGAGTCTGAAAAAAAAATGTAGCTACCTAACTATGCCTTTGTGTTTTGACAGATGTATTAATGCGTCAGGAATATCTTTCAATTTTTAAGTCTAGAGCTTAAGTTGAGACATATATTCAATAGATGGAGAATACATCTGCAGTGCAAAGAAAGCAGGAATCTCATAAATGGCAAAGACTACCGGGCAAGAAAACATGAATTTTCTTCCAAGGTAAGCTTTCACAGGAATCTTAAAATAATTAAGAGTATTACAAGGTATATTAGATAGCAATGAACCTTAACGGTTTCCTTTGCTAATGAATTTGTAGCATTGATGTGTTCTTGTAGTGAATTAAACTTAATAAAAATCTACAATCAAGGTTCATGAGCTCATCATGTGAATGGTATAGTTGGCTATATCTATTGGAAATAAAATCTCATCAAGGCAATATCCATTATTAGAATAGATATCCATTCTGCTTAGTGTATTAAAATGCCCAAACACTGTGTGTGTTTAGAAAACAATTCTGTCAGTCAGGTATTGTTTACTAATATACATGTCAGTAGATGTATAACGTTATAATACGCAAAAGCCTCTGATATCATATAAATTACAAACTTATTAAGATGCGTAGAAATATGGGGGTCAGAATGTCCCTTTACTATATGGGGATCAGAGTGCCCTTTACTATATGGGGATCA
>JAACNH010006176.1:0-18034 GCA_019447015.1 Hymenochirus boettgeri
GTAACGCAGTGCTAATATTGATAGTAAAATAAATATCACATTTAGTACAAAGGGTAACGCAGTTTGTATATTTTCTTGTGATAGCTAAAATAAATATCACATTCTATACAATGCGGCTACGCCAGTGTAATATTTACCCGCTAAAAATAAAAATCAATCACATTTGATTACTAATGCCCGCGTACGCCAGATCTGTAATATTGATAGTTAAAATAAGATATTACATTTATAGCCATGCGGTAACGCAGTGTAATATTTATTAGTGTATCAAAAAAAATCTTACTTACTGTCTATATACCTAAATCGCGCTATCTTGCACTCTATTGTAACCGTAATGAGATCAGGCCCTGCCGAGCTATGTGTGGCCAGCATAGCTAGACGGGATACACACGGTGGCCCGCTCAGCTAGACTACGCGTAGGCGAATGTATTAAAACCACATCGCCATTGTGTTGTCACTTTGCCAATCGTTGTAACATCCTGTATACTTTAGGTAACTATTTTTGTATGTAGAGTCGTTATCGGCTTTTTCCGTCCGTTTAAATGTCAGTTTATACCTTAATTTTTGGTACCCGCAGGGTTAATGTGACTATCCAGACCAAACAGGGCCAACCCCACTTACACAAACTCGTTCGACATATTTATTATATTTAGTACATATCAAATAAGCCACCCCCCCATGTCCTTTTTGATTTGTAACGGTCAATTTGAAAGAGTTTATTGTCTTTCACTTTACACTATTTTCCGTTCTTATCATTCCCACCGGTTACACAAACCATTCGCGCCCCTACAAACTGAGGGCCCGCTATCGGAGATCAGCGCGCATCCCCCATTGACCCCTAGATGAGCAACCTATCAGAGCTTTTTTTTTTTTTTTGTCCCTGATTGAACCATGCTCTACGGCAAGCATTTTTTTAGGCTTTTCCACCCCTTCCCTTCATCCTATAGTACATTAGATATGAAGAAACATAGCTTGGCCAGTACCAGAGCAGTTGTGTAACTAGGAACCAGATCCTCTCGCGGATTTTTTGAAGCAAGCCAAATTTCGCCACTACTAGTTATGCTCACTTCCTGATTTATAACTACAACTCCCACATTCCCAGAATGGATCTGATCGAATAGACAGACGCTTGTAGCGGAATTAGATTCATTATTTTAGACATATATGGAGCGGGAGCCAATGAGAGTCGGAGTTGGGCCGGGGGGTCCCTCGTCCGGCACAAAAGTTTTATCGGAAAATCTCCCTCTAATTCATTGTTGGTTTTGATATTTTTCAATTTGCCTGTCCCAAGCAATAACACTACTATTCACGCCTGACGTTGGCTTCCATCATATTACGGCATACCCCCCTGTACTTTCTAATGACCACAGCATAGGGGCGCCATGCACCAGGATCAGCATAGCAGAGAATCACCAATTATCACACAATGTATCCAATGGCTGTGACTCAGTCATGCAGAACTGCAGTAACTCTGGACCCAGCGTAACATCTGACCCTGCCCTATTAAAGGCAAGTCCATTCCCAAAACAAAAATTTGCCCCACTAATGGCAAACTGTGTAGTGTTCAAAAATCTCTGCTCCAAATGGGTTCTGCAGCAGTGGATGCTGAAACGTCCAGGTAACTGAAATGTGTAAGAATGTAATCTGCCCCTTCTTGTCCGTCCTCTGGAGTTCCTGGTATGTGCAGGGGAGCCCTCCTCCCCTTTCTCCTGGGATCCCTCTGGCGTTTTTCTGCCTTAATTTTTTTAAAAAATAGAATTTTTTATAAAATGCAGGGAGCAGAAAAGCTCAACAGTCTTGGTTCCTCAGCTCTCTCTTTAGCGAGCAGCCACGTTTGATTGCTGATTCTCAGCCAATCACAGATGCCCGCTGCCGGTTGCCTCCCCTATTGCTTCCAATTCATCCTGAAAGTATCATTAAAGACAGCAAAGCAAAAGAAACGACCGCAGGATGTCACATGTTTGTTGAAAACTACAATTCCCAGCATTCCCTGGTTGGTAGCTTTCAAAAGGCGGCGGGTTGTCCAACCTGTATGGCACCAAATGGGTCACCTGCTAGTGGCCTATTGCCAAATCTCCATCAGGAATGTCCCTGGCAGCCCTGCTCCAAAACACCCTAACCCCAACTTTCCCACACACACACCCCTGCCTATGCCCCCACCCCCCCCACTCTCTGATCTGCCCCTCCACCCCCCTCTGCTTGGGCACCATGAGAAATGGAAACCATGAGGAGGGCCACAATGTTTTGTACTCCTGATCTACTTTTGGCCTTGAGGGCGTTTACTCCCTTCCCATTACCCCGTTCCCATGCAGTGCCCGATGTCTTTTTAACCCCATTCACTGTGTATCCATAATGGCATCTTCCCCAGGTAACTCCTCCTTTACCAGTAAGAAACATACAGTTTATTGTGCCTTAACTAAGGCTTCACTAATGGATTTCCTGTCACCAAAAATGGCCTGCTAGGATCTTTGTCCCGCTCTTGTACAAGGGATCCTCACTATTTTAAATATATCTTCCTACTGTGCAGATAACCAGTCAAACTACAAACCTCAGTATGGAAATTATGTGCACCAGACAATGCCATTATCGACAGTACTATACTAGTGGCACTCTATAAGTTTGGATGCCATCCCTGCCAACAACACAGGGAAGTTCAGAGTGGCAGAAATCATCAGACATCCCACCCGCCGAATCTGGTTTCCTGGTTAGGGTGGGGAGAAGGGGCGGAGCCGACCTTGCGGCAAGCAATGTCATTACAGGGTTGTGGGTCTAAGGCGGGCCTGCATCAATGACGTCACAAAGGTGGCAGGGTTATGGGCAAGCCCATACTATGTGACGTAATTTAGTCACAGAAGAGGCAATGTTAGGGGAGAACATAGTTAGTGTGGGGGGGGTGTTGCGCGGAGACCACCCCAAAATCCGGTAGACTCCCGGGAGGGGTGGGACTGCACGAATCATTAGAATGTAAAAAAATAAAAATACTAATTTTGTACCAAACCTTTAGTATAAATTGTTCTCATGGGATGGGCCAACAACAACAAGGGGACACTATTAGAATTACACTAGCAGTCCCCAAACACTAGAAGGTGGACCGGTATGTAGATCATTTGGCGCAGGCCAGATCCATGAACAGTATTATTATTATTGGGATTATATAGTGCCAACAATATCCGTAGCACTTTACAATTACAAGTATACATTCATATCAGGACCTGCCCCTAAGAGCTTACAATCTAAGCACATTATTTGACACATACAACCTATCAGTATACAACCATACAGTTTATAATTGGGAGGGAGGAAACCCACGCAAGCACGGGGAGAGACATACAGACAGGGTTATTCAATAAAAGTTCTTATCGTTTAATGGTGCTAATTTTGCCCAACCAATCAGATGTAGCTTTCAAAGATAAATAAGATGTGATTGGTTGGGACAAAGTAAGCACCATTTTAAACGATAAGAACTTTATTTGAATCTCCCTGAAAGTCTTTTGCAGGTGTGTCCAAGGGTGGATGCAAGGCATCAGTGCTAATCACTGTATATTATACTTTACTGTAGTAATATAATTATATTAACATTTTATTGTATTTTATGTGACGGGCAGTCTGTGTGAAGTTATCCAACAATGGCACAGGTTCATGTGTGCAAAAAAGGTTAGTCTGATCTTTTTATTATGTTAATAAGGTCCTGAAGCATGTTTAATCTTAGGTACAACCTGTAGTTCTAATTTGTGACATAGATGGAAGTAGTTTCTAGCAGTGAGAAATAAAATCTTTTGCCTTACGACAGGTAACCCTCCCCATTCTGTTTGCAGACTGACAGCACCTTAGAGGTTTATGGCCATCAGAGAATTGATGTAATGAAATGTAATATATGCTGTGTAATGAGTTATGAGATGTCTGGTTTCAGAGTTTTATTGCTCCAATCAGTTATAACCATATTTCCCTTATATGAAAATGCCGCTCTTTAACGCACCAGATGACGCAAGATGTAGCACGACACCAGGGAAAGCCTATGTATTAAAAAAGAAAACAATATTAAAATCTGGAAAATTTTCACTAATTTAGGGGCAATAAAGGTCTGTTAATATAGCCGCAAAACAAAATGTCATTACCTCCGTATTTATAAATCCAATCATTTTCGGCGATGTGCAGCGTAAATTTTTCTTTCACTGTGATAATGTACTTATGTGCCAAAAAAAGAAAATGTCGACACACTGGGAAGGGGTCGAGAGGCTGCTGGGAAGGGGTTGCGTCATGGCAGACAAGTGCCTTTGTTGGGGGTCCTGCCAGCTCGAAACACAGGACCTCCATGGCTCTTAGAAAGCCCTAAGAGCCACCGAATGTTGCCCACGAATCTTGTTCCCGACTTCTTCTTTCTTTTGCCATCACTCTGGGAGTTGCACTCTCTTTATATAGGTTGCTGAAGGACCAAATCCAATTGTGATTGATTAAATAAAGGGCAGTCCACCCTTATAAAAAAATTCCCCCTATTAAAATAGTTTATTAGAAAGGTGTCCAGATCTTACTACTCCCTCTTCCTCCGACCACCGGCCCGGCCTCTGCTTTTGCAGGACACTGCAAGTAGGGGGCGGGACCGACAGTGCGTCTGTGATTGGGAGAGGCAGCCAATCACGGACACGGCTGCCAGCTCTCAGAATGCCAGGGAGGGAGGGAAGTAAGTAGAATTCGGGGGATTTCTTAAAATAATTTTTAGCGTTGGGCCTGGGGAAGAAATAATATTATATGGACAAGGGTTTTTATGTAGGGGGAGGGATCGCAAAATGAGAGGGAGAGGGAGGGGGAGAAGGGCTGCAGTACGCATGCCAACTTCTCCGGGGCGAGACAGGAGCAGATGTCCTAATGGACTCTGCTATCCTCGGTGGGCAGTTTTTGGACTTTTGGGGACGGACTACAGTAGAACCATACGAGCTGGGATGTGAGGTAAGGATTTTATACTACCTACATGGTGGGGCCATTAGGTGGGGGGGATTAAGTTTGGGGGGGACAACAATATGATTGGTTAATGTGTGATCATGTGATCATATGATTGCTAGGATTGAAATATTATTAACAATCATATTTCAATATAATAACACTGAGCACGGTGGCTCAGTGGTTAGCACTGAAGCCTGTTGCAGCGTGAGGTCAGTGTTCCCTGTAGGTGTGCGCGTGCACAGTAACTTTCAAAGTCACGCAGAGTGCTTGAAAATGTGAGCACAGAAAATTTGGAGCGGCAGATCTGTTTTTTGACAAGCAGACGCAAATGATCCAATCAGAAGCGGCCAGGACTGGTAGCCGTGTAAACCGAGGAGGGCAAGGAGGTGGTTGATTCGTTAACAGAAAAGAATGCGCACACGATACTCAATTAAAGAAAATTGATTTGCTCAGAAATGAAGAAGGCAGGTTAATGGTGGTATACAGTAGAAAGATATGCAAAAAAATGTAAATATAACACAAACAGTACAAGAACCGGTTTTAAATATGATTGTTTTCCTCTTTTTCCTTATGTACGTATTTGCAGTGCGGACACATCGATGATCAACAGTACAAAATGCCCCTAACTGACCTATCTTAACAATTGGGTGCGCCACCCCCCTCATTTTCAGCGATCCAAGTGGACCACTTACAATTTGTAGCAGCGTGCGGTGGGGCCCATTGACGTCTCTCATTGACGTCTCCTTCTTCGGTGAACAAGGCCGTTACCGTGAAACTCAATCAGCAGGTTGGGAACCGGATGGTGATAAGAAGTCCAATGGCAGATATCCTTTGATATTCTAGTCATCCATTAGCAGCAATCCACACAGTTCTCTTCCAATCAGCTACTACACACAGTCCCTCTTTAGCTTGGCACTTCCGAATACACAGTCACTTTTAACTTGTTCTGCTGTCTCCTTTATTGGCAACCATAGAGTTCATACACAGCACATAAAGACCCTCCTGATTCTGCTAAAACAATGCGCTCCTGTCTCTCTCTCTCCTCTGTATCCCCCCACCCACACAGAGCACACCTGGGGGCGTTCACTTCAGCCCATGCTGATCTCTTAAAGGGATCATCAAAACAATACAGACACGATTTACCTACATTTAACACAAAGCTAGAGTTGGTTTCTTATTCAAAAAGTTGGTCTTTTTCAGTTAGTTCTTATTCGCAGGCTGAAGTTGGTTTTATTCAAAAAAGTGGTTTCTTTTTCAGTTAGTTTCTTATTCGCAGGCTGAAGTTGGTTTCTTATTCGGGATTTGAATAAGAAAATGGTGTATTGCAATAGGTAAACCGCTTTGGGCCACTGAAAACACCGCAGACAGACTTGTACATACCCTGGCACATATTCAGTTGAGTCCACGCCTGGCCCAAATTGGTTTAACTATTGCAAAACACCAGTTTCTTATCAAATGTTCTAAATAGCTATTTACAGACTTTGATGCCAAATTGCATGCCCCAACTAATTGGGCCAGGCTGGACTCAACTGAATTATGTGCCAGGGGTATGTACGTGTCTGTCTGCGGTGGTTTTCAGTGGCCCAAGCTGTTTACCTATTGCAATACACCAGTTTCTTATTCAAATGTGCAAAAATGGCTAATTGCAGAATTGGTGCCAACTTGCATGCCCAAAACCAATTTGGGCCAGGTGGACTCAACTGAATTATGTGCCAGGGGTGTGTACAAGTTGTCTGGGGGTTTTTTCAGTGGCCCAAAGCGGTTTACCTATTGCATATACCGTATATACTTGAGTATAAACCGTCCCGAGAATAAACCGAGGTACCTAGTTTTGGGTAAAAAAGAAGGAAAACCACATTGACTCGAGTATAAACCGCAGTGGGGTGTAGTATTTGCCACTAAAGATGTTGGAAACTACAACTTCCAGCATGCTTATGTATCGGGAGTTGTAGTTTTCAAACATCTTAAGTTGCAAATACTTACAAATAAGAGTAAACATCTTATTTTGTGCATACTGTATGCACAAATATAGGAGGATTACCCCTATTGCAGGTATTCCACTTGAGATGTTTGAAACTACAACTCCCAGCAATAAAGCATGCTGGAGTTGTAGTTTTCAAACATTTTAGTGGAAATACTTGCAAATAGGGTAAATCCTCCTATATTTGTGCATACAGTATGCACAAATAAAGAAGGTTTACTCTTATTGTAAGTATTTGCCACTTGTGTCCCTGTGCAGTGAAAGTCAGCCTATCTCCTACCTTGTCCGCCGGCTGCGCGATCCGCATCCTCGCTGCACAGCTCTGCGCATGACGTGATGTCACTACCCGCCGCCTCCTACTTTGCGGCGCCGGGTAGTGACATCATCGAATGCGCAGAGGCTGTGGGAGCAAGGATGCGGATGCAGCGGCCGGACAATGGTAGAGATAGGCTGACTCGAGTATAAACCGAGGTAAGATTTTCAGGCTTTTTTTAAGCCTGAAAACCTTGGTTATACTCTAGTATATACGGTACCAGTTTCTTATTCAAATGGCAAAATGCATATTTGCGACTGATTGGTGGCCAACTTGCATGCCCAAAACCAATTGGGCCAGGCTGGACTCAACGAATTATGTGCCAGGGGTATGTACAAGTCTGTCTGCAGTGTTTTTCAGTGGCCCAAAGCTGTTTACCTATTGCAATATACCAGTTTCTTATTCAAATCCCGAATAAGAAACCAACTTCAGTCTGCGAATAAGAAACTAACTGAAAAAGAAACCAACTTTTGAATACGAAACCACTTCAGCCTCGTACATTTAACCAGTTTAGAACAGGATAACTTAACAGAATTATATAACTTCTTACAGCCGTGTTCATGTGACCATACCTTACATATACGCATCCCCTTCTGCTAGGTGGGCTGCAGTGTGCACGCCCGGCTACAAAACATTTGTACAATTTTTCTCCACCCTTTGATCGGATTCCTTCCATGGCAGCCAGTGGCACTTGTCTTGCAGTGCGGGAGGATTGTTGAGAGAGATTCAGGTAATTTGCTCTGCCACAGCCAGCAAACTAATGTTTCTGCAATAATTTTAATACTGTGGTGAGGAATAATTAATTATATACTTTTGGGAGGGTAATTAATTTTATACTAGGGGTGAGGACAGGAGAATCCATTTTATACTGGGAAATAATGAGGAGAATTATTTTAACTGTGGCGGGGGGTATTTTATACTGGGGGTGAGGAGGAGAATCCATTATATACTGGGGGTGAGGAGAATTAAGTTAATACTGTGGGGGGGGGTAATTCATTTTATACTGGGGGAGGACTTGAGAACCATTTTATACTGGGAGGTAGGAGAATATAATTTTATACTGTGGGGGGAGGGTAATTAAGGATAAGTGCACTGTAAAATCAAGTTATGTTCATTTGGAAGCTGCAGCTTTAAAAATACCGTTGCCATATTTTTTTTACCTATGCCCTCCACAGCCTAGCTTTGTGCCTGGAGAAGTTGCTGACATCTTGTACTGGTTTGCTGAATGTTAAGCTCACCCCTCTGAGATTTCCTCTGCTTTCTCCTGCTTGAGCCTCAAACGATAATGCTTGTGAGTTCTGTGCACACGCACATGCACGGAACTCACAGGCATTACTGTTTGAAGCTCAAGCAGGAGGGGAGAACTCACAGCGATTACTGTTGAGGCAAGCAGGAGAGTGCACGGAACTCACAGGCATTACTTTTTGAGGCTAAAGCAGGAGGGTGCACGGAACTCACAGGCATTACGTTTGAGGCTGAAGCAGGAGGGTGCACGGAACTCACAGGCATTACTGTTGAGGCTGAAGCAGGAGGGTGCACGGAACTCACAGGCATTACTGTTTGAGGCTGAAGCAGGAGAGTGCACGGAAACTCACAGGCATTACTGTTTGAGGCTCAAGCAGGAAGGTGCACGGAACTCACAGGCATTACTGTTTGAGGCTCAAGCAGGAAGGGCATGGGAACTCACAGGCATTACTTTTGAGGCTCAAGCAGGAGGGTGCACGGAACTCACAGGCATTACTGTTTGATGGTCAAGCAGGAGAGTGCACGGAACTACAGGCATTAAGTTGAGGCTCAAGCGAGAGAGTGCACGGAACTCACAGGCATTACTGTTTGAAGCTCAAGCAGGAGAGTGCACGGAACTCCACAGGCATTACTGTTTGAGGCTCAAGCAGGAGAGTGCACGGAACTCACAGGCATTACTGTTTGAAGCTCAAGCAGGAGAGTGCACGGAACTCACAGGCATTACTGTTTGAGGCTCAAGCAGGAAGGTGCACGGAACTCACAGGCATTACTGTTTGAGGCTCAAGCAGGAGAAAGCAAAGGAAATCTCCAGAGGCAGAGCTTAACATTCAGCAAACCAGTAACAAGATGTCAGCAACTTCCAAGGCACAAAGCTAGGCTCTGGAGGGACATAGGTAAAAAAATAAATATGGCAACAGTATTTTTAAAACTGCATTCAAATGAACATAACTTGATTTTACAGTGCACTTATCCTTAATTTTATTTGGGGTGAGAAGGAGAATCAATTTTATACTGGGGGGTGAGGAGAATTAATTTTATGCTGGGGAGGAGGGTAATTCATTTAACTGAGGGGAGGACTGGAGAATCAATTTTATACTTTATTTTATATGCTACACTTAGAAGCCTGTGAGCTAAATCTAAGTAACTGCAGTCAGAATCTTAAAAAAAACTTCAAGCTTGATTTGAATAAAATGTTCACCTCAGATGGTGCCCCTCATGTTGGGCAGAATAAATGGGTGTTGCACTTGCAGCACGTTTGAGAAATGCTCCACATTTAGTACAACATAGTGTTGCACATGAAGGGCTGGGGGGTAGTGTTTAGAGATACTTATCTCCCAAATGCCAAGGTGTTAACTCAAAATAAGGTAATCACATGAGGTTCATTTTGGCTATGGCTTACTCCTTCTCTCCAAGGCAATCAAATAACGCACTGCTCGGTGAATTGAGATGGCCAGAGCTGTTGCAAGAAATGTGCGAGAATTGGCAAAAGGCCTATCGCCGTGATGATGATTTTTGACGCTGGATATGGCACTTTATAAAGTCAGCTACAACGGCAGCAAGAAAATATACGAACCTTATAAATATGCCCCATAGTCAATATATTTAACATCCAGACGGCAAAATTCAGGTTGAAAAAGATGATCTTTAAACATGACTGACAAGTAGTTGGATTTAATTTTGGTGCAGTATTTAAAAAATACCTAATTTTAACTTAAATACATTTTATACACTGTTAAGGTGTAAATTCATTTTTCTTTATATTGTAATACTGTGAACTAGTGTCTTTGTAAATAATTGTGTTGTAATAATGGTTTTGTAAGTTCATTTTGCAAAAGTGTTTGCCAAACAGAGGCCTACTATTTTCAAAGCATGGGTGCCTTACCTGCAACTCCATAGAACCACTTCCTAAAGGGAGGAGCAGCCTTGCTAATTATTATAGGCTAGATACGACACTTGGTGGCAGTAGGGAGCAGTCGGGAGTATTAAAGGCTGCTGTGACTTGCAAGAGTAGTTTGTGTAAGATGCTATAGACAGCAGATCTACAGTTTCAGCTTATAATTGGTTTTTGGGATTATTTTGCCGGGAAAATAAAAACAGCCAATCAAAGAACTTACTGCAGTAACTTCTGAGTTGGTGTTTCAAATGAATAGCTCCTACAAGCTTTCCACCTCTTATGGCATCAGCCCTCACTATATTCTTATCACAATTAAAATGTACCAGGGCCTTCCATGTTCTCTATGTACAGGGTCCAAGAAGGAAAACTGACATTCTGATAAATGCCTGATTAATAATGATAGAAAACACAGTACAGATGCAAGTTAGAGGTGAACATATTCAGTAGACGGACATTAACTGAAAGGGTTAACATTGCTCAGAGTCTGTTAGTAAATGAAGCCCTCTAATATTATTTACAGCCCCCCTCCCCCCTCCACACTGAATCCTACAATATTTCTATTACCTACATGTTACAATGAAACTTTTGTGGAGCCGAAGGAAAGTCTGATAATTGAGGCTTACTGCATGGAGATTACAATGATCTAATGCTACTCGATTTCTGAAAAGAGACAGCATCTTATTATCTACTTCAATCTGTTCACAAACATTCCCTTCTCCTGTCTTGTAGGGGTTGTATCTTCTTTCACTTAATATCCCTATATCTCTTTGTGTATTTCAATGTAAAAACAACATGAGCACTGATACTTGTCCAGAGTGGAAGCACAAAGGAAGCTTTCCCTTCGACAATTTGTAGAGGTTCCAGGCTTGACAATATCAACTAGTCTTTGTCTTTCTATTTGGCTGTGTCAGTGAAGTGAATAGATTTGGGTTTCTTGACTGTTCTCAGAAAAGACCATTTTACCCCATGGACATGCAGTATTTGTGTCGATCTAGTTAATATGAATTTACTTGAACCCCCCTAATCACTACTGTACACTTATTATTATTATTGTTATAAAAGAAAGCCACACAGCTTTTGTCCATCCCCTGTTAAGTGTTAAATGGGGCCATGTGGACCAGAACCTGGACATTACTACCCAAATGTGTACATTGATGGAATTTTATGTCACTTTTAAACAAAAAACTGGTAACTGTCAGTTACCTGCCCCCAATCCAACTGATATATTTTGCACTTATTACCTGATTCTATACCAGATATTTGAGGATAATTATTGTACCTATTCTGGCAGATTAAGCTGGCCCCTCCCTCCATGCTGTCAATCAACCCTGTTACCGCCAATGATTGATGCTGTTCACCTGTTCTCTCTCTGCACATGCGAAGCTTATCGAGCAGAGGGAGACGGCAGATTTCTTTGCCAGAAAGGAATAGAACTTATCACTAATTATCTGGCTACAAATACATGTAATAAACTGGTAAAAGTAGCAGTTGGGGTTGCAGGCAGATAATACTGACAAGTAAGTCGTTTTTGTTTCAAGGGTGGACATGTTTTGGATTTTTGTTTTTGTTTTAAAGTCTCCTTTAATCAAGTGTATATATGACCCTCTATTTTCCTTACAGGTTCAAAGTCTTTAGCTGTCCAGATCTATTAAAGGCTTTCCGTAGATAATTCGCCTTTCTATAAAGGACTTTACAGTTGCCTATGTTTGGTCATTTGAAGTTGCCACCCTGCTTTTTTGAAACAGTATGCTTTCCTGGTTAACATTATAAATCCTTGTAAAAAACATTTTAATGTATGAGTTTTTTTATTACAGGCTGTTTTCCTTTCTATGAATTTTTAAAATAACAGTAACTGCACAAATGAGTCTATAAAGTGTGGATAAAAACTCCTTACCTGTGTTTAAAACAAGAAAACATACATAGTAACATGTAATTAAGGTTGAATAAAGACATAGTCCATACAAGTCCAACCTATTCATTTTTCTTTTCTTTTTTTTTTTTTTAACCCTACCTAACAGTTGATCCAGAGGAAGGCAAAAAAACACATCTAAAAAGGGGGAAAAAATTCTTCTGACTCCAAAAAAGGCAATCTGAAAGCATCCTGGATCAACATATCTATATGCATTAATACCAGTAATCTCATATTCTTTAGGTTTAGAAACTTATCACGGCCTTTTTAAAGTTATTCAATGAACTTGCCATTACCACATCTGCGGAAGACAGTTCCACAGTTTCACTGGTCTCACTGTAAAGAAACCTTAAAGGATGTCCACGTGTCCTCTGATATGACCTATTAGTGAACAATGCACCAGAGAGCTCATTAGGGCCATTAATATATTTGTACAAGGTTATCATGTCCCCACGCCACGCCGCTTCTCCAATGTAAACAGCCATAACTTGTCTAATTGCCTCGATATTCAAGCCCTCCATTCCCCTTATAATTTAGTTGCCCTTAGAAATAGTTTTTATACATTATTCTAATATTAATGTGTTTTAATTAAAATGCTTATGTTCCTTTGCACTTATGCAATTTAAAATGTTAATTCAAGAGAAATCTTTCAAGTATGTTCATTGATTTCACGATTGATCATACCATATCTTATCATATGTGTAGCCAAAGACCCAATTGGACCACGATCGTTACTTTTGGTCTTTTGGATACAGGGGATTTATCTGAGTGAATATATCAGAACAATCTCCATGGATAAGTTGTTTTCTCTAATACTATACTGGATTTATTGCAGCAGTCCCCAAATACCTTACATTAGGCAATACCAGTCACCCCTATAAACAGCATTTACATTATATTTAACCCCTTTCTAGCTTTTCTATATTTTGGTGAATTATACCTATGAAGTGGATGTTTGTGTTCAAATGTATCACATTAAATAAAGATGGAAGAACAAACTAAAATCCAAAGAAACTATGGGGCTGATGCTAAAGCTATTTTCCCCGGAATAAGTGCAAAACCTGTGCTTTCAATGTACTATCTGGTTAGTCGTGAACCTATACCATTCCAGAAATGTTGGAAAATGTAGTATGGCTAAGTTAAGATTAGCACAAGATTTGTTTGCTATTTAACGCCAATACTGTGGTGTCCGCCGATTTAGTACTAATAAAGTTTTGTCTTACTCTGACCGGGACATGACTTTCACATAGAGTATGTACGTACTGAATTACAGGACAACTGGAACTCCAGTCCAATACATGACTTTCCATACAATAGGTACATTCTGATTACAGGATACTGGAACTCCAGTCAATATATATGACTTTCCAACAGTATGGTACATTCTGATACAGGACACGGAAGTCCAGTCAATACATATGTATCTCCATACAATTTGTACATTCTGATTACAGGATACTGGAACTCAGTCAATACACATGACTTTTCCATAACAGTATGGTTAATTCTGATTACAGGACAACTGGAACGTCCAGTCAATACATATGTCTCTCCATACAGTTTGTACATTCTGATATACAGGATACTGGAACTCCCAGTCAATACACATGACTTTCCCATACAATATGGTACATTCTGATTTACAGGATACTGGAACTCCCAGTCAACAACATGCTTTCCATACAGTATGGTACATTCGGATACAGGACACTGGAACGTCCAGTCAATACATATGTCCTCCATACAGTTTTGTACATTCTGATATACAGGATACTGGAACTCCCAGTCAATACACATGACTTTCCATACATTGGATATTCTGATTACAGGATACTGGAACTCCAGTCAATATATATGATTTCCATACAGTATGGTACATTTGATTACAGGACACTGGAACTCCCAGTCAATATATATGACTTTCCATACAGTATGGTACATTCTGATTAAGGATACTGGAACTCCCATCAATACACATGACTTTCCATACAGTATGGTACATTCTGATTACAGGTACTGGAAATCCCAGTCAATTATATATGACATTTTTACCAACAGAATGGGACATATGAGGGAGTTCCAGTATCCTGTAATCAGAATGTACCATACTGTATGGAAAATCATGTGTATTGACTGGGAGTTCCAGTATCCTGTAATCAGAATTTACCATACTGTATGGAAAGTCATATATAATGACTGGGAGTTCCAGTGTCTTGTAATCAGAATGTACCATAATGTTTGAAAAGTCATATATAATGACTGGGAGTTCCCGTGTCCTGTAATCAGAATGTACCATTCTGTATGGAAAGTCATGTGTATTGACTGGGAGTTCCAGTGTCCTGTAATCAGAATGTACCATACTGTATGGAAAGTCATGTGTATTGAGTGGGAGTTCCAGTATCCTGTAATCAGAATGCACCATACTGTATGGAAAGTCATGTGTATTGACTGGGAGTTCCAGTATCCTGTAATCAGAATGTACCATACTGTATGAAAAGTCATATATATTGACTGGGAGTTCCAGTATCCTGTAATCAGAATGTACCATACTGTATGGAAAGTCATATATATTGACTGGGATTTCCAGTATCCTGTAATCAGAATGTACCATACTGTATGGAAAGTCATGTGTATTGACTGGGAGTTCCAGTATCCTGTAAACAGAATGTACCATACTGTATGGAAAGTCATATATAATGACTGGGAGTTCCAGTGTCCTAGTCACTACACATGACTTTCCATACAGTATGGTACATTTGTGATTACAGGACACTGGAACTCCAGTCAATACACATGACTTTCCATACAGATTGTACATTCTGATTACAGGATACTGGAACTCCCGTCATACACATGACTTTCCATACAGTATGGTACATTTGATTACAGGACACTGGAACTCCCAGTCAATAATATGACTTCCATACAGTTGGTACATTCTGATTAGGACACTGGAACCTCCAGTCATATATATGACTTCCATACGTATGGTACATTCTGTTACAGGATACTGGAACTCCAGTCATACACATGACTTTCCATACAGTATGGTGCCTGATTACAGGATACTGGAACTCCCACTCAATACAATGACTTTCCATACAGTATGGTAATTCTGATTACAGGACACTGGAACTCCCAGTCAATACACATGACTTTCCATACAGAATGGTACATTCTGATACAGGACACGGGAACTCCCAGTCATTATATGACTTTTCAAACATTATGGTACATTCTGATTACAGACACTGGAACTCCCAGTCATTATATCGACTTTCCATACAGTATGGTAAATTCTGATTACAGGATACTGGAACTCCCAGTCAATACACATGATTTCCATACAGTATGGTACATTCTGATTACAGGATACTGGAACTCCCAGTCAATACACATGACTTTCCATACAGTATGGAACATTCTGATTACAGGACACTGGAACTCCTAGTCAATACACAATGACTTTCCTTACAGAATGGTAACATCTAATACAGGACATCGGAACTTCCAGTCAATATATATGACTTTCCATACAGTATGGTACATTCTGATTACAGGATACTGGAACTCCCAGTCATTATATATGACTTTTCATACAGTTATACACTGTATACGGCATCGGACCCGCACTCCTCAACCAGTTATCAGTCAAGCCTGCAAATGTTTACATGCTGGTGCTCAGTTTATGTAGCCCAGTCCATAATGCAATATAGATAATCACCGGGCACACCAGTCTTAGGTGCAAAGTCAAATTTATTGTGACGTTTCGGGATCACTGCGTCCCTTCTTCAGACAAACATAAAATGTTGTCTGAAGAAGGACCGCATGTGATCCGAACGTCACAATAAATTTGACTTTGCACCTAAGACTGGTGTGCCCGGTGATTTCTATATTCATACAGATGGTACATTCTGATTACAGGACACTGGAACTCCCCGTCATATATATGACCTTTCCATACTTATGGTCCATTCTTATTACAGGACACGGGTACTCCCAGTCAATATATATGACTTCCATACAGTATGGTACATCGATTATGGACACTGGAACTCCCAGTCCATATATAATGACTTTCATACAGTATGGTACATTCTGATTACAGGATACTGGAATTCCCAGTCATTATATATGACTTTCCATACAGTATGGTAAATTTGATTACCAGACACTAGAAACTCCCAGTCAATACATATTTCTTTCCATATAGTATGGTACAGACATATTTACAGGACACATTTTTATAACCATACTAGAGAGGCTGTGTGATGTCTCGGCACTTCTGACAATTTTAGGGGATCCATAAATAGCAGATATGACACATGGAGAAGTATAGGACAGTAATGTTTATCTATCTCTTCCCCCACGAGATTGGAGGCCGGCCCCTGACTCCCTCCATGAGATCTCAAAGCAGCACACCTCCACAATCTGTACAGTGACCAGCCATTTTAAACGGCTGATAGCATGTATGAAGGAAACATACACGCGCTAGCTGTTTAAAACCGACCCGAACGTTTGGAACTTTATATAACTTATATATAGCTTCTTCTATAAGTTTTTTATGCTCTTCTATAATGTTTATTTACTCTTCTAAATCTTTATATAGCCTCTATAATGTTTATATATAGCTCTTCGATATCTTTATATATAGCTCTTCTATAAGTGTTTATATATAGCTCTTCTATAATCTTTAATATATCTCTTCTATAGTCTTTATAATCGCTCTTCTATAATGTTTATATATATAGCTCTTCTATAATGTTTATTATAGCCCTTCTATAATGTTTATATCTCGCTCTTCTACAATCTTTATATATAGCCCTTCTATAATGTTTATATATAGCCCTTCTAATGTTTATATATAGCTCTTCTATAATGTTTATATATAGCCTTCTATAATGTTTATATATGCTCTTCTATAATTTTTTTAACCCTTCTATATGTTTTATAGCTCTTCTAAAATGTTTATTTATAACCCTTCTTACATCTTTTATAATATAGTCTTCTATAATGTTTATTTATAACCCTTCTATATGTTTATATATAGCTCTCTACCAATCTTAATATATAGCCCTTCTATAATGTTTATATATAAGCTCTTCTATAATTTTATTATAGCCCTTCTATTAATCTTTAACTTATATAGGCTCTTCTATAATAGTTTTAAATTAGCTCTTCTATAACGTTTTATTTATAGCCTTCTATAATGTTTATATAGCCTTATAATCTTTATATCAGCTTTCTTCTATAACAGTTTTTATTTAATAAGCCTTCTATAATGTTTATATCTAGCCTCTTCTACAATCTTTATATATTGCCCTTCTATAATGTTATATATGCTCTCTATAAAATGTTTATATATATCCCTTCATAATCTTTATATATATAGCTCTCTATAATGTTTATATATAGCTCTTCTATAATGTTTATATCTAGTCCTTCTACAACTTTTATATAGCCCCTTCTATAATGTTTATATAGCTCTTCTATAATCTTTCATCTCTAGCTATTCTTAAAGTGTATTTATAGTAGCCGCTCCAAAGGTTTATATCTAGTCTTCTCATCGAAATAGCCCTCTTATATTTAGCCCTTCTATAATGTTTTATATAGCCTTCTATAATACTGCTTTCTATCTTTCTGCTATTCTTATAAAGTTTATTTCATTATCAAAACTCTCCATTAATGTTTATATCTAGCTCTTCTACAATCTTGATAATAGCCCTTCTATAAAATGTTTAATCTAGCGCTTCG